>MJUU01038876.1:0-20089 GCA_002080025.1 Modiolus philippinarum | reverse complement strand
ATTTTTTTTCTATTGTTACCGCTATCATTTCCATACAAAAATACATAAATGTGTCGATAACTGCCTCCAATGTTGTTTTCGAATGGCAGTTTTCGACATGCCCATATATAGAAGAGAGTAGACGATTGTTACATTCAGCTTCAAACCTCTGAAAACCTCCTCTGAAATGTTGCTTTTATCGCCATTACAGAACTCCAATGTTGAGTCTATTGTTTTCCCACATCTACAGAGACATGTGATATCTTATCCGATTGCGTAAGACACCGCGTTTTTCAGCCGACGACAAGACATCGAGTATTTTTAATCGATAATCTTCGACATTGGTATTTGCCCTGATATATCAGAAAGTCGAGAGACCATCCGAGTAGTCATATTGCAATATGTAAAAGTCCACAAGGAATCGAATAAAATTTTTGCATATTGAAGAGGCTCCAGTGGGAAACATGTCGATAATTGCCGCCTGTCGATAACTGCCGACTTTGCTCTAGTTTTGGAAATAAAAGATGAAAAATAAGAAAATTTTAAAAATTCGGTGAAAAAAGGGCAATAACTCCTACAAGAGTTTATGGATTTTCTTCAAAATATCAGGGTGGGTAGATCTTGATAAGCTGAACATTTTTGCAATTTACACTTGACCTCTATCTGTTACACTTTTTGAAATAAAAAATAAAAAATGCAAAAATTTTGAAAATTTAACAGAAAACGGGCTATAACTCCGAGATCGGTTTCAGATTTTCTTCAAAATTGCACGGTGGATAGATCTAATCATGCTGATCATTTTTACCTCATGTCAGATTTTTGATATCTGTAACGGTTTTCGAGTTATTAGCCAAAAACTGCAATTTACCCCTATGTTCTATTTTTAGCAATGGCGGCCATGTTGTTCGACAGAGGGACAAACTGAACATTAGTTTGAGAAGCCATACCCTGATGATGATTCAGGCAAAGTTTGGTTACATTTGGCCCAGTGGTTTCAGAGGAGAAGATTTTAGACAGACGGACAGACAGACAGACAGACAGACAGACAGACAGACAGACAGACAGACAGACGGACGACAGACGCATAGTGATGGCAAAAGCTCACATGGCCTTTTAGGCCAGATGAGCTAAAAAGGAGGAAAAGCCCCAACAAGGTACCTTCCCTTTTTTTTTCCAGAATATATTCAAGACGATTATCTACCCTTATGAATTTCAAGCTATAACCATTTAACTTCCTCACATCTCCAGGTAGTATACTACAACTGTGAAACATTTCATTAAAATCCAAGCTGTATTAGTAAACATGTGTTTACAATGTTCCTCCCTCTTTTTTTCAGCTTTAATTTCTCTCAGGCCTTTTATTAGCTTTAATTTGAAGCAGGGTAAAACTTTTTAAAAAATGTTAACTTTTCTAGCATAAAAAATATTAGCAAGATTGCACATAGCTATCCAGATACAGAGCTGTCAAGGGGTTTTGGGTTCCAAGAGTGAAACCGAGGGCATATGGAGGAATAGCCACGAGAATGAAGAATCCAAAGTGTTCACTCTGATAGCACTTCAAATAGTAATAGCAAGGATTTTGGAACCAAATTTTCATTAAAAGGGAAAATATAAAATTAGCTTTCCTATCTGATTTCCATTGAAAAAAAAGTTTACTTTAGGGTCTTTAGTAGAAAATGAACCAGTAGTATGAAAGAATGTGTAGAACAAAACTTTAATTCTGTTTTTTTTTTTTTCTGTTAAGAAAAGGTCGTTTTTCTACTTGAAATCTATTATTCTCGAAAATAAAAAAGCGTGACATTGAAAGATGTAAACGTGAGAGCATCATTTGGTGTTGAAAAATGTGACTCTCACGCTGAAAGTGTGAAACTTGACAGGTCTGCAGACTGGAAATTAAAAACCCTATATCAGAAAGACCCTGTACACTTTAAGTGTTGGTACATCTATACAGAATAAACTTGTTTTGACATCTGCAGTAACACACCTAACCAAAAATTAAAATTTTTACCAAAGATTAATTTGCTACAAAACATTTTGCTGATTTTCTAAGTTTTAATAGGATATAACTCCTACAATAATACTCGACAAAAACCCCATTTTAAACTCCCATCATGGGAGAAATTGAGCTTAAGGGAGTAGATCTGGGGTAGAAGGAGATAACTCTGTTTTTCACTTTTTTACTACTTACGCAAACAAATAGAATCATTACAATAGGTATTATCAAAATTTTAAAATTGTAAAAAAAAATTTCACACAGCAAACAAATATTAATTTTGTCATGAAAACAAATACCCAACATCTAGTTATTTATAATGATTACATTTTACTATACATTTTTGCAATGCTGTTCAAAGATAATGAAAATATGTAAAAGTCAGATTTCTTCCAAGGGAGGTAATTTATAGCAAAGATTCAGCAATTTTATTGATTTTTACCCACTTTATTCTAAATTTTTTAAAAAATGGCACGGTAGAATTTTCTAAAATTTTTAATATATCTTACATATACTAGTTTTCTTTCTATTCTCAGTTTTTGGTGAAAATTAAACGACAGAATTTTTTACAAGAAGTGTTTAATAGTGATCAAAATAGAGTAAAAATTTCAGTCTATACTATTCAGAACACCCGTGTATTTCAGTTTGAACTACTTAAATTTACTATCATTATTCATGCTTACTTTCACACATCTCTAGACTACAGAAATTTTCATTTGAAATAATTTTAGATCAAATACAAATTAAATTAGAGTCAATTTTATAAACCACAATCAAGTCCTGAACTGACCAAATAATATGAGGAAACAGGGTATCTTTGATGATCACTAGACATAAAACGGGAAGGTAAAAATTGTTGAAAATAACTAGAAAATCTATAAAAAAAATAATTAATCAAAAACTAAATGCATGGTGCACATCGAAGCACTCTTGCAAGTTTGGATGAAAAGTACCTAGCGGTCTAGGGGGAGTTGCGGATAATAAAGGTTAGCCTGTGACTCCAATAAGCTAAAATGACAAAGTCCAAAAATAGCTTCAAATTACTGAAAGTGGACATAAACATGTGAAGTTTTAATACTGTAAATATTAAGAAAATTAAACGAGTGGAAAATTTTAGGCTTCCCCAGGTCTACCCCCTTTAGCTATTATATAAATATCTTCTAAGTAAACTAAAATGACCAATATTTTATATGCTATCTTCAAGTTTTTTCAGTCTGTCAGATTTCAAAGTTATTAAGCTGCATCCTTTTTCCAGTATGTGCCCTAAATAAACATGAGTGTCATCAGGTGTTCTGTTAGGGTATATAAGAATTGTTCCACATGTGGAACCCTTCACGCAGCCAGCTAGAATATTGCTTGAAACATCAGGTCAGTAGCTTACTGATATTGTCATTTCCTAACCGGTAGAGATAACAAATTAATAATTCGTAAAGGTTCCGCGGAACCAAGTGTCTCGCCTGCTCACTCCACTATCACTTTAATTTCATCTTTATTAGCATAAGATGTACTGGCTAAGTAGAATTCCAAGAAACTACTGCATGGTCTTTGACAGTTTCAGGAATTTTACCAAAATTGGAATACAAAATTTATGAAATATAACCAATGAAAATATTGTTTTCGACTAAAATTCATCAAAACACATGGTTGCAAACAAGAATTCCCAAAAATTGCTTGTCTTTGAGAGTTTCAGAAAAATTAACAAAATTGGAACCATATTTTTTCATTCTTAAGTTTTCAGAATTATGTCTGGTATGAAGAAATGGCCAAGATATTTGATTGTATGCAAAAATTTCAAAAATTGTTAGTCTTGGACATTTTCAGGAAATTTACCAAAGTTGGAACCGGAATAAAATTCGGAAAGCTTATTGTGCATCTATGGACTATATGCAACAATTCTACATCAAAACTAAAGTCCTTATTGGTTTTGTTTGAAATTTTGTTTAAAAATTGTTGATATATGGACTTAAATAGAAAATTTAGCTAAATTCACTGAAGTGGAAAATATAGGTCAAGGTTACATGATTCTGGTATGGATGTTGGTCACTACTAAAGATGTAACCACTTACCAATAATCATCAGTCTATGGCATGTAATTGCTGAGATATGGTGCAAACAAAAAAATTTCATGGAAAAAACTAAGTCAAACTAATGGAAAAATATGGAAAAATTGGAATAATTTTGTTCAAAAAATAAACTTGGGTTGTACTGAACATTATGTCAAAATTTCATTGATATTGCATATGATTTGAGAAAGTTATTGAAGTTCAAAAAAAGTTTAACATTTGGGTTAACCAAATGTTAACGACGCCGACACCGACGGAATCTATGCTCGCTATGTCTCGCTTTCGCGACATTCCTCGCAGGCGAGACAAAAATCAATGGAAGATGTTACTTTTCTAACCTTCAAACATCACCAAATGTATTGTTATAAATCTCTACATAAAGGAAATAAAGAATGAATGAATGAACAAACAAAGGTATACAACAAGTCTGTCTATTTTATTTACAAAAGACTGTAAGAAAGTCCAGATAACTGATGTGTTATAGTTATTATTAGGTTAAAATACAAATTTCCCCAGACATTTTGGATTATCTTGTATTGTGTATTGATTACAATCCTTTTTTGGATTATTTATCAATAAATATTTGATTTGATTTGACTTAGACATCTTTGTTGGAGTGGAATTGCCATAAAATTACCATTAATTTTAATCATGATATTAGATTGACTGATTTATTGAATATTGTTTAATGTCTACTGAGCAATATTTCAGCTATATCAAGACGTGAACAAGTTTGTTAATAAATAATCACTTTGGGGTATGGAAAGGGTCATGGGACGGGAAAATTCTGACTGCCACTGGAAAAGTAAGGTGAAATCGAATGGGGCGGGGAATTTAGCCTTGTAGCCGATCACCTACGGACCACTCAAAAAGAGCTTGCTACGAGGGTTCTTTAACTTGCAGGAAGCGTGGCATTTCTTCCAACACGTGGACTTGAGTTTACATCCCATCCGAAAGATGGGTTGTGTATTTATTAATCCCGCACAACCACGGAATGGGTCCTATTTCTAAATTCCGGGGTTCCCTCTGGGTCAGCTACATTTAGAAGGGGTCATACCCCTTAATCAGGAGATACTACGTCCTATTTCTATACCCCGGGGTTCCCTCGGGGGTCATGATATTTGAAAGACATATAAATTATATGAAAGTGTGAAATGTAGTCCAGCTGAATAATAATTACAGGAAAACAAAATTCATGTTAAGATTTAAACTACAACAAAAATTTCATTTTTTTAATGTTTTGGTGCAGTATTTTTGGAATGGAACACTCAAAAAGATCCTATATAAATATAGATTGTTATATGATCTGTTAGTAACAATGTCTTAATTCAATATATAGCAGGTTAAGTAACCCTTTACAACCTCTTCATTAACATGGTTCTTGAATTCTTTATTTTTAATATTCAAATTTCATGTTTTAAATGTAAGTGAAAGAAATATACCATGCATATGGTACTATATACAGTGAATGACTTCATACAATTATACCATTGTCTTCCTGTCTATTGAAAATAAATTTAACGAACACCATCAAAGCAATGAAAATTTATATAATATAAAACAGTTCTCACTACAAATGGTAAATATAGTTATTATATAGTCATAAGTAGAAAGACGTATATAAGGCCCTATCAAGTTAATTTGTAGATTCTCATCCACCTGTAACAAAAAATCTGGGGTGGGTGGGAGGGTTTTATTTTATATTTTTTACTAATTTTCACTAAAATTGATAGGAATTTAAAGAAAATTTCTGAAAAATTGAAAATAAAAAAAAAAGAGCTTAGGCCATACAAAATTAATTTATTGGTTCTCAGGCAATTTTTCATATAAAATGATGAGGGAGGGAGGTGATTTTTTTAATCTTTTTATTTGCCAAAAAATAGATGAGGCAGCTTTTTACATTGTAAAAATCACCAAAAATGTAGTGAGGGAGGTGTTTTTTTGTTTTTATTTTATTGAAATGGCTAAAAATAGGGTCAATGAGAGGCTTTTTTCAAGTCTCAAACTAGATGAGGGAGGGCCTGTGAACCAATGAATTATTTTTTTATGGCCTTAGAAAAAAATGGGCGGGTGGGGATGAGAATCTATAAATTGATTTGATGTGGCCTAATGGCTTCAGCAAAATCAATACATAGAGGGCAGTTTCCTAGTTCCTGTAAGTTGTGTAAACGGAGACCAAGTTATCATGGAAATGTATAGACTGTAATATACTTATGTGTAATAAATGTAAGAATAAAATCCATCCTAATCTTAGAAACGCCAGAAAACATAAAGTTATTGATATAAGGGAGAAAAGTATAATAAAGGAGGAAGTTGATTTCAGTAATATTCCCTGCAAGGAGCACAAAGGTCAAGTTTCTGTCATGTTTTGCAAGTCATGCGACCAATTAGTATGCACAAAATGTATAGCTAAAGTTCACAAAGGTCATGACTTCCTGGAAATAAGTGAAGGATACCAAATCAAACTTGAAAGACTGAAGGAGAGACAAAATAAACTGAAGGGTGGTGCAAAGTACGACATAAAAGGAATTAAAAAATCTCAAAAAGAAAAATACATCAAGGCCAAGAAGAAGGATTGAAGCTCATAACATTAAGCTGAAAAAAGAATTGATCGATATACTGAAACCTTATTGAAGACTGTTAAATTCTATTGAGGTGAAGGAAAGTAAAGTAGCTACACAGGAGGAGATGGGAGATGTGGAAAAAATCTTTGAAATGAGCCACATAGAGGCAGAAGAACCATTGAAGTATACATTTACTTCCATGCCAATTTTTATCCCCGGAGAAATCAGCCATTACAATGTAGCTTACAAAATATATCTACAGACATTACACTTAAAGTAATTCAGGAATACATTACTGATATTCCTGATGTTCACTACATGTCCTCAAGTAATGACTGTTTGTGGATCAGTGATCAACATGTATTACAGAAAGTACAACCTGATAAGACAAACTGAAGGTTATATCTAACTTAGATATTCACATCTGCGATATAGCTGTTACTCCATCTGATGATTGACTATTTGTTCCTAGCGGACAATCAGCACTTTTAAACCAGGTCAGCAGTGGAACTAACAAAGTAACAGATACTAACTATATGTAATGGCTGATTTCTCCGAGCAAGGGTTCCCCTTATAATTCAGGTAATATTGATTGCTGAAATCAATAATTTACAAAAAATCAGAATACACAAATGTATTTTTTTTCATCAAGGATTTTATTTTTAATGGACATTACAAAAGACTCTTAGTAATATTGAATACTTCTTCACATCAAATCAATTACCTCCCTTAGTTTTATTACCTCCCTTTTTTTTAATTTTGACTTTTCATTATATCTTTTTTTGAAGTTATTGACACCCCAAAAAAGTGTGTTGGTGAACATGATTAAAACTATAAAATGAATTTACATGTTCTAGCAATGTAAAAATTACTTTCGTATGAACAATAAAACTTTTTTTAGCTATTTTTGTTATCAAATACTGTGAAAGTACTATTGTTCGTGGGGTACCAATTTTCGTGGATTTGGTGGTTTGCTTTAACCACGAAATTAAGTTCCCAAAGAAATGCACTTTTTCCATAGAAGTTTAATGTATGGAATTTGAAACAACGAATTCAAGTACCCATGAAATAGTGATATTTATGAAAACCACAAAGATAGATGTCCACGAATAAAAGTACCAAACATGTGATTTTAGGCTTTATTGAAATGTTTAATTTTTGTTACATTTTTAGAAGTTGTGACCTTGACCTTTGTCACACAAACCTCCAAATCGATAGGATTCCTCCTCTGGTCATAACTCATTTTTATGCCAAGTTTCATTTGGATGTGTAATGTGGTTCTGGAGATATTGTGCGGAAACAAGTCAAAATTTTGTTCTATTTTTAGAAGTTGTGACCTTGACCTTTGTTGCACAAACCTCAAAATCAACAGGGATCTTCCTCTAATCATAACTCATGTCTGTGCAAAGTTTTATTTAAATAGGGCATGTGGTTCTCAAGATATCATGCGGAAACCAAAAGTTGACGCCCGGACGCCATTCATCAAATTAAAAGCGGAGTTCGACTTCGTCATAACTCGGCTAAAAATATTGGTAAAAAATATCTCAGGCCACGGCTACTTTGTTAATCAGACTGAGTGCAACAAAGAAATATACATCTACAAAATCTGTTAAGATCCTACAAATTCTTTTATTTATTAGAAGTCAATTTCCGAATTTTTTTTTTTTAAATTGATGTTCAAATTTTTTTCTATCAAATGATTTTGTTAATTACCGATTAAAAGAATGATAGAAGTTTTGTTTCAGATACTTCAAATATTGTCTCCAATAATAGACTCACCCACAAAGTGGGCTTGCCCATTATTGTTGCCAATATTTTTTGTATCCGAAACAAAACTTCCATTAATTGCTATATATTTATAATTAAATCAGTTACTTCTTGAAATATCTACTTCAATCTAAACTTTCTAAATTTTGTCTAAGATGTTGGAAAATTACACAATTCAATTAATTTCAAGTTTTCAAATAAACTGAACTTCTTCCCGCAAATCAAATTAGTAGGAGTAGAATTATATGCATCTTATTAGTATGTGTGTATATGTATGTACACGTGTATTTATATTGTGATTATGTAATAATGATCACATTTCTATATAAATTTTCCATCATGAATATAGTTTATCTGTAAAAAGGCTAATCTAATTCATTATAAATTGATGAAGGTATGATGAAAGTATATTAGGTTTACATAGCAACAGTTTTACATAAACAAATACAAAAACACTATAAAGCCCAAAAAGGAATGCAAAAATAAGTCAAGAAAAGAGCTTAGAATGATGGAAATACTACTATGTTTTATCAAATGTCCAAACTAAAGATATTTGAACTTTTCAAATAAAGAAAGCAGTTATTGTCTGCTAAGCTTACCTCGTTGCACAACATCCTTGACATGTTGAATATGTCAGTAAAGAGGAATGGATTATAATAATTCTTCCTAATAGAGTCCTTCATGCATAACATGAAGGTCAAAGATTGTATTTATTGCAGCTGTCATCACTAGGTGCATCATGTATAACAATATTGTTAACACAGGACATGTCAGTAATCAGGAGCTGACTTTAACAATTGTAATTAACTAAATCACTCATGGGGAAAATGTAGGTCAAAGACAGCATCTGAAGCATGCATTGATGTTATCCCAAAATGTATCATACATATCAATATAGTTGATGTGGGACATGTCAGCAAGTTGGAATGGACTTTAACCATTCTATCTAACCAAGTTGCTAATGATTGCTTCACCTTCACCTGTATTTCAGCAATGTCATCACAGTCAGCTTTAGTTGTGGAGGAAGTCGGAGTGCATGGAGAGAACCACGTACTCTGGGCATGTAACTGACATACCTTATCTCATACAATTGTTAAGTTGGGTTCACCCTTTTTAGTAATGTACAAAGTGGGGCACGATCTCACACAGTGGTGATAGACTATGGTGGTTGTGTTCAGCTATCAAAGCCCCAATGTTGCTGATGTGTAAAATGTAGATCACAGACAGCATCTGAAGCTTGCATTGCAGCTAGCTGTCATCCCAAGAGACATCATGTATACCATTTTTGTTAATGTTGGACTTGTCAGGAAGCAGGAATGAACTTTAACCATTCTAATATACCAAGTCCCCAATGTGTAAAATGTAATTCACAGATAGCATACGAAGCATGAAATGCAGTTGTCATTCCACAATGTATCATACATACCAATTTAGTTGTTGTGGGACATGTAAGTAAGTGGGAATGGGATTTAACCACTCTACCTAACCTGGTCATTCATGCGTAAAATGTAGGTCACAGACAGCATCCGAAGCATGCATTTCAGTTGTCATCCAAAATGCATTAGGCATACCAATATGGTTGATGTAGGGCATGTCAGTAAGCAGGAATGGACTTCTAACCATTCTACCTAACCTAGTCATTCATGCGTTAAATGTACGTCACAGACAGCATCTGAAGCATGCATTTCACCTGTCATCGCAAAATGCATCATACATACTAATTTGGATGATGTGGGACATGTCAGGAAGTTCAAACGGATTGAACCATTCTACCTAGCCAATTCACTCATTAGTAAAATGTAAGTCACTGACAGCATCTAAGCATGCATTGCAGCTGTCATGGTGCATCATGAATACCAATATAGTTGATGTATCACATGTCAGTCAACAAGAAATGGAACTTTATGATCATGATTGGGTTTCACATAAGTCCCCCTTCACTTTGAGAGGTGCTAAAAATGTCTGTTTTATGGCCACTAATGAAGTTCTGGCTGATTGGTTTGCTTTCTTTATTCTAGGCAACTCAGCCATGAAGAAAACAGACTCAACAATGTCCAGCTTGAAGCCCTAAATAGAGATATTGCTACTTTTGAAGTAAATCTTGGAATTTGGTTACTTTCTTTGCATCCTTGATATACATGTATATTCAAATCACAAAATAATGAAGTTACCATAAATTTAGTTTCTGCATATGGAAATTTCGACAACTTATGTCTCTTCAGTGCAGATAAAATCTAAACATTTGGAAGACCATAAACTCAAAGATGTTTAAAAACTGATAAAGAACAAATTACCAAATATGATCTAAATGTAAATCCAAAATCAGCTAAGGACAGAGCTGACAATTTCATGTCAAGTGACAAGAAATTGTGTTCCAAATTTTAAGCACTGGACTTATTCATCCTCCATTTCAACGGCAATCAAAATTTCATGCCTTATGGCATATTCTTACCTCTGATTTATTAGCCTTCTCCACCTGACTATACCTAAAATATTTGACAACAATTAACCATTAAAATAACGCATATCAGATCTGGACATGTAGGCAATCAATTAATGATAATTCAAGATCAATGTGAGCCAGTATAAATCAAGGTCAGGTAGTATACTATCATGACCTTTTCTGTCAAGGTGTTTCTTGTAACGGTTTCCAAAACTTTATTGTAAGTATGCTTCCATTCCTTGAACTCAGGACAGAAGGGAAAAGCATAAAGAGGCTTAAACTCACTACATATTAGTATATGTGTCATTTATTCTGAAGTTATATCTTCAAAAAGTCGAAAATTCCCAGTTATCTGAAGGGTAGAAATGAGACTTGATTGGAAATGGTGGAAATATCTTCAATCAGGCATTTATGTACTGCATTCTGATCTTGATATTATTCTGAAATGCACTACAGCTACCCACAATTCATAACTATATAAATCAGAATCAAATAAAGGTTGACAAAATGGACAGTTTCATGCCAAAGTTTGCATAAAACAGTGATGATTTTGTTGATCACAAGAACAAGGCAGAATGGTCAACTGGAGGACAATTACTTCTGTTTGATATGTAATGGACAATTCAAAGCTGTAAATATCTATAGAAAATCATTCCCGAGATATCAAAAGTTGTATATTTGTTTGTATGGGGTTAAACATCACTTTCAGCAGTATTTCTGTTATATCGTGGCTGTCAGTTTTTGTGGTGGAGGAAGCTGGAATACCCAGAAAGAACCACCGGCCTTTGGAAGGTAACTGACATACCTTATCATGTAAGGCTGCAAGTGAAATGCAACCTTTTTTGGAAATTCACAAAGGGGGTGGGAACTCACAACACAGAGGTGATCGCTAGTGATTGTACACATAAACTAATGTTTCAAGGCTATGCTTGTGTCCATGCATGTGTATTGTCATGTGCATTATGTTGGTCATTAGTCATGTTAGTTGTGTTCTGGTTCCCTGAGCGTTGCAATGAGGAAAAGTAACAGAGTTGACATCTGCTGTCTGCTGCAGTGAGTGTGTATAGGATCTTTAAGTCTTGTTAAATTTTTAAACTTCTGGGTACAAAAATATTCCCCGCATGTTGCTTTTTATACAGAAATATATGACGTTTCCAACAATAATTCAATCATAATAATACTGAAACGTCTTTTGGTTGGAAACTCTCTCACTAACTCTATCACACCAAGACACACATAAATGACGGGAAAACAGTACGTAAAATTTTAGGAATACCTAAATACATCCACACCAGTACCACACTCATACCACACTAACTACCTAATTCATTCAGCCACCCAAACCCCCATCAAATGTTGATATACATATAATGATAGCAAATATTACATACCACAGCTGAAGTCATGGTAAAATTTGAGTGCTGGAAGATTCCTTTCAACTTCCATACTGGTCCAAGGGGAAGCAACTTCTACAGTACAACTTCTTTTTGCTACAAATGCATACAAAAACAATTACTTAATCACTATGGAGACTGTTTAATACAAAATCAAGTTGACCTAATTACAATAACTCAGTTGATATTAAGCTGTTCCATGGTTCAGTTAAAAACAGTCCAACAATATCCTAGGCATTACATGCAGGGGTAACAATACTCAAGGCCAATATTAAATATTATGACAGAAAAAGAGAGAATGGGAAATTTTAAAATTAACCGCTAAAATCAACAGCTTTCCCATGAGTCTTTTTAAGCAGGGAATTTATTCAATTTCTTGGTTTTCAACATAAAATCTACCTCTTTTCAGTCCATCTTGTTCAGCTCCAATAAGTTTTCCCCAGAGATATAAATTTTTAACATCGAACATTGGTTGTGGATAATCACGTAAAATCACAGTCCAGTGGCTGATGTTAACTGTCACATAACGGCACCATAATGTTAAAAACTCCAGACCTTCTTCTGGATAAGGACTGTAAAACATAAAACATTAAATTTAAAAAATTTATTTTACAGTCTGTTGATAAGATTCCTGTATTTTTCATATCAATACTTTTTGTTTGCAAATTCCCAAAAGTTTGAATTAACTTTTTAACAACAACTAATACAGCAATTCTTCTTAAATAGTGGTTTACTGTGGGAGATGACTTGCCTTCAACTCAAAAAAGACACTATTTCTTACACTAAAGACCAATATGATCTAATGCAAGATCCATTTTTTGCTCTTAATATAAATGAAATAAAAAATATCTTATTTCTTTAATTAAAGATCTATTATTCCATTTAACTTAGTAGTAAATTTCAGGGAAGACATGTGTCACCTGCAAAATAGGCAAAAAAAATGATAGTCTCATACAAGGTATAGGACCCCTTACTGATACCCATGCCAAGGTGCAGAAGGCAAGATTATGTGGTTCCAGAGAAAAATATGATGAACTTTTAAGACGCCCAAAAAAATCTAAGTTTGGTCAAACAGGAAGTGGGCATGTGCGAGATCCCAAACCAAGATACCGATACTCCATGTTGAATTGCAGAATGCTGAGATATATGGTTCCTGAGAAAAATGCAACAGACATTTTCAAGATGCAAAATATATGCAAAGTCCCGTCAAACAGGAAGTTTGCCAGTGAAAGATCCCAAACTCTATTACACAGTATAGGTCCCAATAATGATACTCCATGTTGAATTGCTGAAGGCTTGAATATGTGGTTCCTGAGAAAAATGTCTCAGAAATTTTCAAGACGAAAAAAATATTCTAAGTTCTGTCGAACAGGAAGTGGGCATGTGATAGATCCAAAACTCTGCAACATGGTATAGGTCACAATACTGATACTCAATGCCGAATCACAGAAGGCTAGGATATGTGGTTCCTGAAAAAATGTGACACAATTTTCAAGATGCAAAAATATTCTATGTTCCGTCCAACAGAAAGTGGACATTCGAGAGATCCAAAACTCTGTTACACAGTATAGGTCACCATACTGATACTCCATGCCAAATTGCAGAAGGCTGGGATATGTGGTTCCTGAGAAAAATGCGACAGTAATTTTTTGTGACGCCAATGACGGATGCAAGACTACAGATTGTGATCCCTATATGTTGCCACTGTGTGAAAGCAGGCGACACAATAACCTTTTGTTCATTTGAATATTGTTAAAAAGATAACTCACAATTTTTTCATTCATTTTGGAAAAAAAAATTGAAAATGTACAATGTAAAATGAATGTGCATTTTGCATACTTTCCCTTTGTTTCCCTTTTGAGAAAGACGGTATGTTAATTCAACAGTGCCCCTAATACATCCCAAAATTCTTTACCAAGAATACAAAATATAAGATTACATGATAACTTTCACTATAATTTAATTCATTGTGTTAATTCAAGTGAAAACAAACACACAACCCACCTTGAATCATCTATTTCCTTCATCTGCTTAACAACATTTTCCTTTCCATGAAATGATAAATCAGCCATCGCTACGATATCCAAATCCTTCATAGTCCATGTAAATAATCTAGTTCTCATTGGAGTATTGGAATATAACAGCCTGGAACGTTTCACGTAAATATCACTACTCTTCCGAGCTAGAGATGCATATAATTCTTCTATAGTATCCGCTGAAAAAATGGGCAAGATTTTCAGAATATTTCATGACAATGTCATTGGTGGACAGGTACTTTTTTCAAAACAAGAAATCTGTGACAGGTATGGATGCCTGACAAACTTGAAAATCCCTCACACAATACAACTTATCATAAGGTCATTCAAAGTTAATTAATTGGTTCTCAGGCTTTTCTTCATTGAAACTGATGAGGGTTATTCCATTAAAAAGGATATACCAGGGTGGAAGGCAGAAATGAAAATTCTTGTGGGTCCTTGTAGATTTTGCTAATTGCTATACTCATATATGTGCATTACCCTTGGTTGTGGGGTAATAGAAAATTGCCTTCCAACCCTGGTACACATATTTTAATGGAAAAGCCCTGAGGGAGGGAGGTAATTTTTTTTGCAAAAAAATAGATGAGGCAGCTTTTTACATTGTATAACCAACAAAAATGTAGTGATGAAGGTGATTTAATATTTTCATTTTATTGAAATGGCAAAAACTAGGGTCAATGAGGGGCTTTTTTCATGCCTCCAACTAGATGAGGGGGGCCTGAGAACCAATAATTTTTTTCCATGCATTCCCATGCATACAAGCCAAGAAATCTTTGACGGAAAAAAATGTACACAGACAGACAGAGGAACAGACAAAGTGAAAACTATAGTGCACCCGCATCTTGATGCAGGCTCTAATAACATTTTGTTTGTGAATCAGGACTGAAAAAAATATCCTTCAATATGGTAAAACCATACACAACTTGAGTCATAACTTAAGATTTGTATCATTTACGATCGCAGAGAAAAAATTAATAAAAAAATTACTCTAAAATACTAAAACTGTCAAAATTTGAAATGGAAACTAATATCTAACAGTTCTGAAACATATGCCAAATTAAAGAACCTTAGTGAGCAAGCTCACATACCCCAAGCCCCTACATATCAGGAAATCCTGCATTATTGAAGTCAAAAGTACCCTATAAGCAATATCATACAAAAAATAACAAAGTTCATCAATGTGTAATTTTGTCAAAAATGATTAAAAATCAAAATCCAAGTAGCATGCACAATCATTCTGCACAAGATATTTGAAGGGGTTTCAGAGGAGTTGCGGTGACAAGATGATATTTTGGTGTTTTAGCTGAAAATAGTCCAAGTCCAATAACTCCTATCAATAAGGCAAAATAGTATGCACATCTACACATCATGACCAACAATCCTACCAAATATGAAAGCAATCATACCTGCCAACCTCCTAAAGTACTGTGGTGGGTCATGACCCAACATTGTGCATTCAGATGCTGGGTCATAGCGTGTGACGGCATATAATCAAAGTTAAAACTCTGCTTCAGACAGTTTAAAAAAAAATACCAAACAAATGCTTTGCAATCAGATTTTGTCATTTAACGCTATTTCTCAACAATAACTGAGACTTGTGTTGTACAGCAATGTTCAAGGGTAGATTTCACCATACTGAACAATTCTCTAATCTTATATTATCTTATTGAAATTTCATTCCCATATAGTAGTATGGTGGTTTATCGCCTTGAATACCTATATAGGTCTCTCACGGCATTTTAAACCTGGAGGGACGCCCACTCCAATGCAATGTAATTTCGGACAGTTGATCTTCCCTGGTATCCGCTGACTGTCGTTAGACTTCGCAGTCAAATTCCTTGGTGGGTCGATCTTAAAGTCCTAACTACAATATGCACCACCGTTAGCCTGCATGTCTTGGCCCCCAAGAGACCAAGACCCATTCTATACGTTAAATAGTGCGGTTGCCCAGTTCTCACCCTCTCCTGGAGGTGGTCATGCGTCTGCGAGAACTTCCCATATATCTGTTGCAATTTCATTAGAAATTAATTAAACAGCTATAATCATTTATTTTTAACTTCATCAAAACAAAATCTGCGGAGAAAATATCCAAGATACTATTTAAGACAAAAACTTAAATGTTTTTTAAGATATTTCAATAAAGTAAGTGTGAACCGAACCGTCAATCTAAAAGCGAACAATCCAAGGACAATGGCAACACCAGAAACAAAAAAAGGGGAAAAAAAAAACAAACAAACAAACAAAAAACAAAAAACAAATTAATAATTTGGGGTATTAATTAGTGTCAAAATCAAAATCTTAGGGCCATTTTTTATAAAATGGAAAATTATTCAAGGGAGGTAATTAGTGATATTTATAAACATTTTTGTATCAGAAAAGACTGTGTAGATTTTTTGCTAGTGCTTACTGATTACTATATAAACAACACCTGTCCTAATAATTGCCTTAATCATAACTTGTTTACCTGTCAGAATACTACTTGAGTTAATCGACACAAATCAATAAACGGACATGCACGACAATTTCACCTGATCAATTTTCTTGGTGAAAACTGACATGTGGCTGGTCATGCTTACCGGCGGGTGAAGGGACGTTTTTGCTGGTGTGACCTAGCAAATACGGGTCAGTCGGGTTACTTGGCAGGTATGAAGCAATCCAGTTAGCAGTTTCAGAGGAGTTGCAGTGACAGGATGATACTAGGATGTTTTAGCTGAAAATAGTCAAAAAGTCCAATAACTCCAATAAACATAGAAAGCAGCCACAGCCTGCTAAGCTCACCTCTTAGCGAAGCATTGTCACATTTAAACATGTCAGTAAACAGGAATAGACTATAAAAATATTCTTTTTAATGGATTCATTCATGCATAAAATGTAGGTCACAGACAGCATCCCAAACATGCATTGTTGTTGTCAACCAAAATGCATTTTAAATACCAATATGGTTGATGTGGGATTTGTCAGTAAGCGGGAATGGACTTTATCCATTCTACCTAACCAAGTCGCTCATGCATAAAATGTAGGTCAGAGTCAGCATCCGAAGCATGCATTGTTGTTGTCATCCACAAATGTATCATACATACCAATAAGGTTGATGTGGGACATGTTAGTTAGCAGGAATGGACTTTAACCATTCTACCTAACCAAGTCACTCATGGGTAACATATAGGTCAGAGTCAGCATCCGAAGCATGCATTGGTGTTGTCATCCCAAAATGCATCATACATACCAATATGGTTGATGTGGGACATGTCAGTAAGCAGGAATGGACTTTAACCATTCTACCTAACCAAGTCACTCATGCGTAAAATATAGGTCACAGTCAGCAACCGAAGCATGCATTGTTGTTGTCATTCCAAAATGCATCATACATACCAATATGGTTGATGTGGGAAATGTCAGTAAGCAGGATTGGACTTTAACCACTCTTCCTAACCGGACGCGGACACTGACGCGGATGCAGACATGGACGCTCAGGGTATCACATAAGCCTCCCTCACTTCGTGAGGTGAGCTTAAAATAATCTGATCAATAAGGCAGTATAGTATGCACATCTCAAATCATGACCAACAATCCTACCAAATATGAAAGCAATCCATCAAACGGTTTCAGAGGAGTTGCAGTGACAAGATGATACTTGCTGTTTTAGCTGAAAATAGTCTAAGTCCAATAACTCCCATAAAAATAATCCGACCAATTAAGGCAGTGGAGTATGCACATCTACACATCATGACCAACAATCCTACCAAATATGAAAGCAATCCATTGAGTGGTTTCAGAGGAGTTGCAGTGACAAGATGATACTTTGGTAATTTAATTGAAAATAGATAAGTCCCATAACTCCCACAAAAATTATCCAATCAATATGGCGGTATAGTATCAAACAATCCTACCAAATATGAAAGCAATCCGTGAAGCGGTTGCAGAGGAGTTGCAGTGACAAGAACAGGACTGACGGACGGACGGGTCAAAAACATTATACTCTCTGCAACTGCGTTGCGTGGGGTATAAATATGGCATAAACATAAAATGCATGTTACTGAATGGCCAGCCAGTCCATTTAAATTCTTCAATAGCTATTGCAAATTTAATAAATGATGAATGGGAAGGTGTTAAAGTAAAACTTACCCAAGTGTGACTGGTCAATGTCCAATTTTAATTTATCAGAGTACAGTAGCTATAAATGAATTTAAATGGAATAGCTGGACAGTCAATTTGTAAAACTGGTTTAGCTTATGGCAAAAATATTGGTATAAGGTCACACTTAAAACACTGTAACAAAATTCATCAATACTTACATGGAATATAGCCATGCTGTTTTCGAAGTGTATTTATTTTTTGATCCATCACATTTCTTCGTATGGTATTTTCCTGGCATTCATCTTTCAGTAGTTCAAAATTGTCCCCTAATTTAACTTCAAATGGATCATCCCCAATTTCTACTATGAACACCTATAAATATATAAATAATATATCTCTGTTATTTACCAAAAATATCTTCAAAAAAATAAAAAGAAAATTTTATCTCCTAATTAAATTCAAATGGATCATCCTAAAATCTATACTATAAACACCTACAAGTATATAAAAGACATGTAGATAAATCTCTATTATTTACTATGAATACATAAAAACAAAAACAAAAGCAATGAAACAACTGATATGAAATAATGCAGTTTTCTACTGTTATTCCTAATTATCATTGAAAATTCTCCATCATTATTTAATCTGTTATGTATAAGCAATGTCTTCATTTTATTATTGAATGAAACACAGACAATCAAAGATTGTGGTCCCCCACCTCCCCTTTTTGTACCCCTCCCCTTGTAAAAATAGACAAGTGTTTTTGAAACTAAATTAATCATTGTAAGTGTAAAACACCAAAAAGATATGGTTGCTAGGTAGAATTTCAAAGAGTACAGGTTTCTGAGAATTTTAGAAAATTATCAACATTAGAATTAAAGATTTTTGCAACCTGACTGTTGAAAATCATTATTTTTACTGTAAGGAATTGAAAAAGATATGGTTGCTAGGAAATAATGCGTCTTTGAGAGTTTCAGAAAATTTACCAAACTTATAAATAATCAAAACTTTTTGCAATCTATGGAAAATGATCACTGATACTATAAGGCATCAAACAAGAGATGTCAGAAGACAACATAGCTCGCCGGGGATTCCAGTAACCTCAATGCACAATAAATTTGAAAGTAATAGAAAGCTTTCTTTACAAGAAAGTCACATGTCAAATATAAACACCCAATCACTAAACAACTTAATTCTAGAAGCAAAATTAAAAGTTTTTCAAAAATTGCCCTCAGGGCAAGGTCAAGGTCAAAATTTCTACAAATATGGTACCACAAGAAAGCTCTCACCATAAGGAAGTTACATACAAAATATAAACACCCTACCACTAAAGGCCTACCTTCTAGAGGCAAGATTACAGTTTTTTACAAATTGCCCTAAGGGCAAGGTCAAGGTCAAGGTCAAAATGTCTACAAATATGGTACCACTAGAAAGCTCTGATCATAAGGAAGTTACATATCAAATATAAACACCAAACCACTAAAAGCCTACCTTCTAGAGGCAAGGTTAAAGTTTTAAAAAAATTGCCCCAAGGGCAAGGTCAAGGTCAAAATGTCTAGAAATATGGTACCACTAGAAAGATCTCACCATAAGGAAGTTACAGACTAAATATAAACACCCTACCACTAAAAGCCAACCTTCTAGAGGCAAGGTTAAAGTTTTTCAAAAATTGCCCCCAGGGCAAGGTTAAGGTCAAAATGTCTACAAATATGGTACCATTATAAAGCTCTCATCATAAGGAAGTTACATACCAAATATAAACACCCTACC
>MJUU01038872.1:10335-31579 GCA_002080025.1 Modiolus philippinarum | reverse complement strand
TATAATGGTGATCACTAAGTGATCTTTGCACATTTTTTTGCAAACGATGAAAATCGCCGACGGGAAAAAAGTCCATGTTAATTTTCGGACCATAACTTGAAATGGATATCTTGTACACCCAATCTGACAAAGTGAAGAATTTTTTATCGTTGAATTAAAGCAAATATCGGTTATTTTTAGCCAAGATCAGGATTAATCTGCATTTAAGCATTTTTGTTAAAATTTAAAACCGTTGAATATGTTTTGCTAATCTTTTTTTTGTTTTTTTTTTTTGAGTATAATTATGTGTTTAGTTTATTTTATACAGCTATGAAAGAACTTACTTTGCATTGCAAAATATTCATCTTCTGTACCAATGGCCCCGGGTCCGGAGAATTTCGAGGTGTAAAACTTATTCGATCTATTGTTTCGTTACAAGTAAAACATACTTGCAATTCCGGCAACTAACTTCAGGATAGCCCTATCTTAAGACTGAAAACTTGGGATGCATAGATATAGCGTTACGAGATTGGCATGCTTTTAGCCATGGTAAATCGAAATTGTCATTCCGAGTTTGACAGGATTCGCAAAAATTTGTTTCTTGCATAGGTTAAAACACGAACTTCGTTATACTTGATCAACTGATCAAACAATAAGAGGATTTCAGTTACAAACAATATAACTCATTTTGAACATATGTAAAATATACAACTTTTGACCAGGTTGTGGTCATAACATATGTCCGGAAATTCGAAATTTGCTAAATTTATAGAGAGCAAATCGGAACGAGAACACCTTTCGCCCAACTCAACCTCAATGTAGTGAAAATGGATATAGGTGGGGTTATAGATTCACTATACAGTCGTGATTTTCTTTAACAGTTGAATTAAAATAAAAAAGTCGGAACACCGTGAATTTATTTCATTCAGCATAGCAATTTTGCAAATTCATGTTATCTTCTTCAAAAATGTTTAAGCATGTAATCTGTCAAATACACTATAAAAAACAAAATTAATTAAAATACATTTTCATACGTTTTAGATAAATGATCAAGCCACTGTACTTGTCACTTGTGTGCAATTTTGACAGATTTTGAAATTTTTTGTAGCTTTCTGTTTAAATTCGTTGCACAGCACCTTCAGAACCAAACTAAGCCAACTGCCATTTTGAAGGGAAATTGTGTTACAATTGCATTTAAAAATTAGTTGGGTTCTCTATGTCCTTCGGGTAGTATAAACGGATACAAATGTCAGAAAACACAAATATTATTATTTCATAGGAAGCACATTTATCATAGACCACCTTACACGAGTTTTGACGATATTTGGGCTTATTTTGAAAATGGTCCAACACAGGAACAAGGGTCATCGCTGAATGGCTATTCTTCTTACTATCGTCTTCCGGCAGAGAGGTTCTAATTTTATATAAATTGATGCAATGTACGTTTTACTTCTATTTTTAAAAATCTAAAGTTTGATACAATAGCAAAGCGCAAAAAGATAATAAATTTTATATATACAATTCATAAGTTCGGTAAGTAATATCGAACTAAAATTTCTTGTCCCCCAACAGTTAATTGCGACAATCGCATCGGAAGATCTGTAAAGTCTTATTTGTATTCCGTATTCTGGTAAATGTTGGTGTTTATAAAATAACGACAACAGTCTACTGAAGTCAACAAACACACAAAAAAAAAGATAATTGTTAGTGCCATGCGATACAGTAAAAAAGTAACGTCTTCAGAAACGCATTTTTTACATTAAAATCCACCATTCAAAGCGATATATCTTGAAAACGAGCACGGTTGCTAGGGACTTTCTTTACATCAATGCATTCGAAATTAATTTTTTAATAAAATATTAAATTTTCAAAAAAATTGTTGGATAAATAAATTTGCAAGCACGATTTAAGTAAATGTACAATCCGATATTTACGATTTCCCCCTATATATCCTTTGTAATTTTAGTGTTTCGTGCAGTAAACTTCAAATAGTCATATCTCGAAAATTAAACCGGTGATCCCCCAATTTTTTTTCGATTTTCTGTTATATATTTCCATGCACTATTTGTATACGAAATAAAAAAAAATCGTTGGAGTAGTTAATTACGTACACTTCGCCTTAAAGTTTTCCATAGATTACAAATGATAGAGACAAAAAATGCCAAGCTATGCACAGCTGCATAATGAATATGTAAAACATACAGGCTAAGATTTCTGTTTTAATACCATGGACTCTTCCAGTATTCAATATTCGTTTCCTTTGAAACTACATGGATAATTGGAACCAAACTTGATTAAATAGTCCTTACTCGACCCTCTCTGAAAAATATGTTCGGCAAGTCAATAATATACAATTATGGTCTTTTGTAGAGGTCGATATGAGTTTTAATAGACCTAAAAATCAATATTGACCGTAATAGACCTAAAAATCAATATTGACCGACGCCGGAGGCGTAGGTTAATATTTGGATTTTAAGGTCTATTAAAACTCATATCGACCTCTACAAAAGACCATAATTGTTTTATTACATAATAATAACATGCATCATCTTACTTGGTAATTGTAAGGGTTTTCAACGACTTTTTTTCAGGATAACATATCTTGTAAAATTGTCATAGGTAGTTGTACATTTGAACTTACTTTTCAGTGTGCTTTCCGATCTATTCATACAAAGATTCATGCACCAAGAAGCTATCAGTTCATTATTTTAGGTTCATGAAATTTTTATTTGATTTATATATATGTACAAAAACAATATGTAATATGTACTGTGCATGAAACATGTAAAGAAAATCAATCGATTCTACAACATGTCAAGTCTCTCTCCCCAAAGTTTAGATTTTTTCATGTGATAAATAAATCATGAGAATTAGAAATTCCATCCTTTAAGTAAAACCAACCTTGCGTTACTCAGTCTGAAATTCCTGTGATAAGACAAGAAGAAATTTGCAGAACTACTAAATCGCATACCCCGACTGTAGGTCGCGCCGTTCAACCATTTTCGACACTATCTAAATAATCATATTAGTTGGTTCAATGCATGATAACTTATATTGTGGACGGTCGCTTGCCGTTCAACGATTTTCGACACTATCTAAATAATCATATTAGTTGGTTCAATGCATGATAACTTATATATAATTATTTATTGTGGCCGGAAGCGGTCAATGGGGAAGAAATGAAAAACTTTAAATGTCTTCAAAGTTACAACTATTTCATGAATGGAAATGTTGACCAAGTTCTTTATTATATTTCGAGAGACAATGTTGTTTATTTAAAAGCAGACGTGTGCGCTTCTAAGACAGTAAGTAAGACAAACGAGGCATACGTTACTTGTGCCAAGGACTGTGTTATAAAGTCTGGCTGCTGTACATGTATGGCTGGACAAGGGCTGTCATGTAGTCATGTTGGTGCTGTTTCATGGAAGAGAGAGTACGCAGTTAGGAACAATACGACTGGTATTGCCTTTACCGACGAGTCAGCTGCATGGAATAGAGGAACCAAACGAAACATTGAGCTAAAACCACTGGCAAAAATTAATTTTAGAAAACCAAAACAGGGAGATAATTTAATATGGGATAATTTACAATTATCCTCCGTGCGTGACATCCCTTTTCATATATCTCAAGAAAAATTTCAAAGTGCTGTTGAGGACTCGTTGTTAATACATGAACTTCTATTCACACTTCAGGGTACAACAATAAACAGAAGTTAAGCAAGCAAACCAGCAGTAATTGAGACAATTATACCGACAGTGCATAATGAACACGATTCGCTGACATCTTGTAAGAAATGTGACATTTTTCGTAAGAAATACTTGACAGTAAACGAGAACCAAAGAGCTCATTTGCAGACACAAACGGTTGACCAGAGTAAAAGCACTTTATGGAGAGATGCCAGAAAATTCCGATTAACGGCTAGTAGTGCCCAGCAAAAAACAGATGTATAATCAGAAACTCAGTTCTAGAAAAAAAAAGTACAGTAATCCATGCTCTTTATAGCCGATTTTGGGTTTGCATATGTATAGTGGGTTATTCAATAGTGCCGATTTATTACGAAATCGCATGGATTGAAATATATCTGTGTCTATTTACTTAAGTTAGAATGTTTGGCTGACTTGCTTTACAGTTGTTTCCCTTAGAGTCTTATAACTTTTCTAAAGTTTTAACTGTCATTACTTTTTTTAATATCTTTGGAGATGCAATAAAAATCAATGGTAAACAAAACATAATATGATGACTTAAAGATGAAGAACATCAGTTACCAGAATTAAAATTCACAGTAACTTCGGTATTTAGTTATTTGTTGCCACTGGGTCGATGCCACTGCTGGTGGACTGTTAGTCCCCGAGGGTATTCACCAGCCCAGCAGTCAGTACTTCGGTGCTGACCCGAAAGCCGATTCTATATGAAACCTTACAATATTTAAAATTTTGTAAATTTTGTTGAAAACTAAGGAGTATCTCCCTCATGCAAAGCTCTGTCCTTAGCTGATTTTGGCTTTACATTTAGATCATTTTGGTTATTTGTTCTCTATCAGTTTTAAAACATCTTTGGGTTTATGGTCTTCCAAACGTTTCGATTTTATCTGCACTGAAGAGACATAAGTTGTTGAAATGCGCATATGCAGAATTAAAATTCACAGTTACTTCGGTATTTAGTTATTTATTACATGTAAATTCATAATTTGCAGTTCTACCACTTTGCCTCTTGTGCATTTGCTCAATATCGTTTCATTGTTTATTTACACAGGAACTTCAGCATAGTTAATTTCTTCTTTGTACGTATATGGTCGAACTTTTTTTTTCTTCATCGGGATTGATCAAATCTATTTAATAACAAAATGAGTGTAGCTTAAAAAGCTTATAGAGGAAAACATGACTTAATTTTTTATGAACCATGCGAATCAAATATTTAGAATGATCCAAGAATTTTTTGTCTGAACTTGTATTCAACTTCAAAATACGAAACAATGCCTCACAATGTATGTAGACAAACAAAGTAGATACGATCGACTGTATGGTTTCTATAACAATGTTCTCAGGGTGTAACTTTTAAAGCAATTGTGAATAAATTACTATATAAACACAGTATAGGAACCTGTGAAATTGAAATTTCTAGTTCCCCGAGGGAATTCACCGGCCCGATGATCGGACTTGTCTTGCACGAAAATTTTACCTTGCGTTTTATAGAAATGTACTGTTTTTATCAAAATTCTAACTACTTTTAAAATAGGCTTCGTTCCGTGTATGGCTCTCGGTAGATGTCCCTTGTACTGTTTTTTGCCTCCTATTTCGATAGTTTTGGTAATGAGTACTTTTTTCGACTACTTTTGGATATTGGCTTTCCATATTATTTGATTCTAAGGCTGCTGATGAGAGGTTACTCCGTGAAACACGTAAACAGCTAAACAGCATAATGAAATTTACTGTTTTTTGTGCAACCTTGGTATTTTTTGTATTTTTCATGTCACTTCATGGAATTGTAATGTTAATTATTCGGCTGTTTTTCATGGAAACTGAACATACAGCCCTTAAACTTCTTGTGACAACGTGTAAAGATTCTTTTCACTTTCAAACAAAGTTTGGATTTGCGGCATTGTTAAAATTCTTGCGAATCACAAACAATATAAGAAAAACTGCTATAAACTTACAGTTGTAACAGTAAACGGATATACAGCAAAACCGTGAACAGAATACAGTTTAATGTTTTTGTTAGCTCACCTGGTCTAAAAGGCCATGTTAGCTATTGCCATCACTATGCGTCCGTCGTCCGTCTGTCTGTCAACAATTTCAAAAATCTAATCCGCTGAAACCACTGGGCCAAATGTAACCAAACTTGGCCTGAATCATCATCAGGCTATGGCTTCTCAAACTGATGTTCAGTTTGTCCCTCTGTCGAACAACATGGCCGCCGTTGCTAAAAATAGAACATAGGGGTAAATTGCAGTTTTTGGCTAATAACTCGAAACTCGTTACAGATATCAAAAATCTGACATGGTGGTAAAAGTGATCAGCATAGCAAGATCTACCTGCCCTGCAATTTTGAAGAAAATCCGAAAACTCGTCTTGGAGTTATTGCCCCTTTTCCGTAAAATTTTCAAAATTTGTGCATTTTTTTATTTTTTATTTCAAAAAGTGTAACAGATAGAGGTCAAGTGTATATTGCAAAAAGGTTCAGCATATGAAGATCTACCCACCTTGAAATTTTGAAGAAAATCCAAAAACCCTTGTAGGAGTTATTGCCCTTTTATCATTGAATTTAAAAAATTTTCGTATTTTTCATCTTTTATTTCCAAAACTATAGAAGATGAAGGTTAAGTGTGAATTGATAAAATGTTTGCCATACTGTGTGGATTTGAAAACTGGTGTTGAAAATTGTTTGTTGACCGCCATTTTCAAAATGGCCGCCAAAAAAGGCGGGAAAATTTAACATTGTCTGATTTCAATGAAATTTGGTTTCCAAATAGATATTGATATTGCGACTTCAAAACCGGTGTTGAAAATTGTTTGTTGACCGCCATTTTCAAAATGGCCGCCAAAATAGGCGGGAAAATTCAACATTGTCCGATTTCAATGAAATTTGATTTCCAAATAGATATTGATGATGCGACTTCAAAACCGGTGTTAATAATTGTTCGCTGACCGCCATTTTCAAAATGGCCGCCATGGGCGGGAAAATTCAATATTGTCCGATTTCAATGACATTTGGTTTCAAATTGGTCTTGCATGATGCTGTAACTTCAAAACTGATGTAAAAAATTGTTCGTTGACCGCCATTTTCAAAATGGCCACCAAATAAGGCGGGAAAATTCAACATTGTCCGATTTCAATGAAATTTGATTTCCAAGTAGATATTGATGAGGCGACTTCAAAACAGATGTTGAAAATTGTTTGTTGACTGCCATTTACAAAATGACATCTCGACTTCAAAACTGGTGTCGAAAGTGGTCCTTAGCAAGAACGTTTTTTTGTCAAAAAAGCCCAAACAAAGAAATATAGTAAAACATGATCAGACTTTAAAAACAGTTCAAGATATTGGAGGTGTTTGAGCTACGAAAGTTTGAGAAACTGAAGATCAACTGTACAATGTTACCTTGATTGTGGCAACTGAAAGCCAGGTGAGCGATACAGACTCCTGGGAGCTTCTGGTTAAAAGGATATTCTTACTATCAAAAAGAAAGCACAGTAGGTTGTCCTCTTGTAAATACGTTGCTTACCCTTTAATATACTAACCATATAAATATGGACACACAAAGACAAAATTGAGCAAAGAAACTGGTCTGTCCCTGTTGATTGAATGTTGAGATTACCGATTCTTGCAGATATCAACATTTGTAAACAAAATATTTCTTTTCAATAACATCAACCCCTAGAAATCAATCATTCCTTCACATTTAGTCAACATGTACATGTAATATTCAGAAAAATTATCTTGGAACACGAAAATATGTTTAATGCTTTCCGGACGTTCATGTTTTCACACAAAAACGTTAAACAGCCTTCAGAAAATACGTAAATCAGATATTTCAGGTACAGAGGTTCCTTTATTGGATAAAGATCAGTTCAACATTTAGGTAAGAATATAACTAAATACCGAAGTTACTGTTATTTGGTTTCTGCATATGGTCATTTCGATAACTTATTTCCTTCAGTGCAGATAAAATCTGAAAAAAATTTGGAAGACCATAAGTTAAATATGTTTAATCTTAATCAAAAGCCAAAACCAGCTAAGGACGATGCTTTGCGAAAGGGAGACTTTTAGTTTTCAACATTTACAAAATTTGTACATTGCAAGTTTCCAAAGTTTCTGGTCTGCACCAAAGCACTAACTACTGGACTCGTGAATACTCTTCAGGACAAAAATTCCCATTGGTAACAAATAACTATGACACAACGGCAGTAGAATACCGAAGGAACAGAGGAGTGGAAGTTACAAAAATCGAAGTCCAAAGACATGGCCAAAGCGAGGACACACAATACAAAGGCGTTCGACACAGAAAACAATGATAATAGACAGATACAAACCGCAGAAATCGAAATCACAATATTCAAAACACAGACACACACAGTGTAAACTCCAGTGAAACTGAGAGTGACATCAGATGCTCCGGGAGAGTCAACGTGGCCTACTCTGTTTACAGCATCCGTCACACTGTAAGAGAGTCAATCTAGGAAAATGTCTAAATCGGTAGTCAAATCATGGAGTACGTGAATCTAGCTGAAAATGTCAACTGTAAGTCCCCGAGGGTATTCACCAACCCAGTAGTCTGTACTTCGGTGCTGACCCGAAAAACGATTTAATTAAAACTTGCAATATCAAATTTTACAAAATTTTGGCTTTTCTATCAAGTTCCTTTTGGTTATTTATTCTCTATCAGCTTCTACATGTTTTTCGGTTAATGGGCTTCCAAATGTTTTGGTTTGATCTGCACTGAGATATAAGTTGTCGAAATGCGCATGTGCAGAAAATAAATAAACAGTAACTTTGGTATTTTGTTATTTTAATTGGGATACTGACACGTCATATCTTTCAATGATGTTATGGTGACGGCCATAGAATTTCGTGAGGGGTGAAATAAACATAGGTTGAACAAATCCCTGACTAAGCAGCTTTTGGGACAGTGTTTTTGCCCAGTTCAAAAATCACTCTACAAACTAAACCCTCGACAGTAACGAATCAACTGTGAAATGTACACTCCATAGGCTGGAGAGGTGGGTATATTGCTGCTAAGAAATGACATAGCATGAGTAATTTAGTAACATATATTATTATACCCCCGCTTTAGCGGGCGGTTTATAGTGATAATTTTGTCCGTCCGTCCGTTCGTTATTCCGTCCGCCAGAGGGGTACACACTCTGGGGCGACAACTCCTCCTAGACTACTTGGTGAAATCCAATGAAACTTTCACAGAATGTTCAGTATACATTGCCATTGTGCACCATGTATATGATTCGATCTTGGGGGAGCGGGGGTATGATATAAGTGAGCTTTTCTCACATTTTTTTTGTTTCAATTTTGGAATCATTGTCAGCATTCAAGTGTACCTCAGTTTTTCCTTTTTCTAAACTTATCCATTAGAAACAAAATTATGAAGCAAATGGTATTATATAATGTGAATTATAGATTTTCAACTTATAATTAAACTGACATCCTTTCAAAATTAATATAGAAGAAATTGGAAGTGACTCCTATTTCATTCACACTTGTAAGACAAACTCACTACGTTTAATTCCGATGTAAGACAACTTAATCTCTGTAAAAGGGTGATACCTCAAGCATGATTACACATAAGTCCTCTGCATATGTTACCTAAAATATAAAAATAAAATATTAAAATATTTCGATATAATCAGCTCATTTGTTGATCATTCACCTCAATATGACATTTACGAAATTAATCATAATAATTATTGTAAATTTTGCTTATTCTGTGATAGGTGTATTTGCATCCGAAGATGGTATGTATTTATTTTTTTAATGTTTTTGCATCTAAATGTCAGAATGCACCGAAAATTGTAGCAAGCGTCACTGATGCAACGCCGATTAACAATACCAATAAGCAGTTGAAAGGCTTTATGAAGAACTCTTTACCTCATAATAATAAAAAAACGCATGAACAATTTTTGATGAAACCGAAGAAAAGGTATCCTTGACAACGAATGACATAAACTTTTGTACCATTACATGTAAGCATTCCTTCGCAACTGCTATTAATATAAACCTCCACATTAAGGCATTATCAATACTGTAAACAAAATTGAAAATTGTTCGTTTTATGATTTTTGAATTTTTCACATGGCCATCGTTTAATTTGAAACGAAAAATGCAGAAATTGAAAGAATGCTAAAAAAATTATAAATGCAATTAGATTAAAGTTTTTAGAAATGTTGTCTGGTATATGTTCGAAGAATTTTAAGTCTTAGTTTTTTAAACGAATAGCCTCGATGTGGTATGAATAAAAAATAAAAATACATTTGATCAGCATGTATAACTACATGTAATACAGATGTTCCTTTAGGAGACTTGTATAAGCCGTTTAACATACCGTTATCATTCGTTTTACAAAAAAAAAAGATACCCAGTGTACATGTACACGTGTTTCAAGGAATTACCTCTCATCAGCAGCATTAGAATCAAATACATGTATATGTACCTGACCGGACTGAAAAATTCAGTGTGTGATATTGCAATTACTTCGCGACCTTTGTCCGTCCGTCGTCCTTTAACTTTTCACATTTTCGTCTTTTCCTTTTAAACCACTATTAAAGCAAATTCAACCAAACCATACAGGAATGATGTATATAAGGTTTACAAATGCTGACTATTTTGTTCTAATCAGTCAAACAACATGGCCGCCAGCACGGAACTTAGTTTAACATGGGCCCTTTGAGACAAACAACATCCTTATCATCATCTTAGGGTAATTTACCTGTATTGGAATGATGTAGGAAAGATCTTAAACCAATATTGCTCAATTTGGTCGGATAAAAAAAATGGCAACCTGCGCGGAACATAGTTTGACAGGAGACCTTGTGGGAAAATAATATTTTAATCATCTCCTCTGAAAGAACTGAAGCTAATTCAACAAAACGTTTCAGGGGTTGCCTACATAGCTGACTGAGTGATTGGTTTTTATACGCCCGTCTAATGACGGACGTATTATGGTAAACCAATGTCCTATTGTCCGTCCGTCCGTCCGTCTGTCTGTCCGTCCGTTTCATATGTCGCGCTCTAACTTATAACAATTTTGCCAATTCACTTCAAACTTTGCAGAGGTATTGGATATGATGGCATCACGATCTGTATACTTTTTCGGGAAAATTAGATTTTTCCTGTAGGAGTTATGGGACTTTATTCGTCAATTTTAAGGCAATTTTTTACATGTCGCGCTCTAACTCGACAACCCTTTAAACGATTCACTTCAAACTTTGTAGAGGTATTGGGTATGATGGACTCACGATCTGTATACTTTTTCGTGAAAATTCGATTTCTCTTGTCGGAGTTATTGGACTTTATTCGTCAATTTTAAGGCAATTTTTTATATGTCGCGCTCTAACTAGACAACCCTTTGGTTGATTCACTTCAAACTTTGTAGAGGTATTGGGTATGATGGACTCACGATCTGTATACTTTTTTGTGAAAATTCGATTTTTGTTGTAGGAGTTATGGGACTTTATTCGTCAATTTTAAGGCAATTTTTTACATGTCGCGCTCTAACTCAGCAACCCTTTGGACGATTCACTTCAAACTTTGTAGAGGTATTGGGTATGATGGACTCACGATCTTTATACCTTTTCGTGAAAATTCGATTTTTCGTGTTGGAGTTATTGGACTTTATTCGGCAATTTTAAGGCAATTTTTTATATGTCGCGCTCTAACTAGACAACCCTTTGGTCGATTCACTTCAAACTTTGTAGAGGTATTGGGTATGATGGACTCACGATCTGTATACTTTTTCGTGAAAATTCGATCTTTCTTGTAGAAGTTATTGGACTTTAATTGTCAATTTCAAGGCAATTTTTTTACATGTCACGCTCTTACTTGACAAATCTTTGACCAATTCACTTCAAACTTTGGAAAGATATTGGGTATGATGGCCTCATGATCTGTATACTTTTTCGTGAAATTTTGATTTTTCTTGCAAGAGTTATGGAACTTTATTTATGAATTCTAAGGCAATTTTTCACATGTTGTGTTCTAACTTGACAACCCTATGGCTAGTTCACTTCAAACTTTGTACAGGCATTGGTTATGATGGTTTCATGGTCTGTATACTTTTCGTGAAATTTCGATTTTTCTTGGAAAAGTTATGGGACTTTATTTTTCAAATTTAAGGCAATTTTATACATAATGCACTCTAAGTGATTAATAGTTTGATCAGCTCACTTCAAACTTTGCAGATTGGTTTATTAAAGAGATATCATGCTTAACTGGGCAGTTATAGGTGTATTCTAAATTGAGAACCACAATCTTTAATCACTTAAAGTTTTCAAGGGGTGACGACAGGCGTATCATGCGACTTGGCGCAGCTGTTTATTTTTAATGTAACCACAACACCATCCAGTAATTTTTCATGCAATACCATGAATACGGCAGTTCAAAAGATGTGTAAACGTTTCTGAGAATATATTCAAATAAAGTTAGCCATATTTGAGGAAGGATAGATGAATATCATAAAGGTTAACACCCATAAATTTTCAAGTTTTCTAGAGGAGAATATCTTGAAATCTGATTTATTGATTATTATTAGAGTTTAACGTTAAGTAAGCATTTTTTTTTTCATTTAAGCTATATCAAAACATTAACAAGTTAATCAATTGAAACAAAAAAAGTAATAAGGGGTATTGACAGGAAATTTTTCACGAGTCCGTTAATTTGGCTTTAGGATCCAATGAACTGAAGATTTAAAAGGTATACTGGCCTGTCGCTGATACTGCCAATGTCCACTGAAATCAATGATAATTCCTCACCAAACCCTTCGGGACGTTTTGAATTTGATTTTTACTCCGTAGTACCAACAGTGTTTTACCAGCAGACTAGGCTCCTTGAGCTAGCCGGCAGATTAGCGGCAAACACTCCTGGACCCATCTTTCTTAATTGTTTTGTCTTATCCTTTCCTTCTCAAGATTGTGGTCTTGGAGTATGATTGTGTAAAACATTTCCGGTGTACTTGTAGCAAAACCGGTTTACCACTCATGTATACGCGATTAGTTTTACTTTGTCTACCAAACAATGAGAAGACAAACACTTGAGATAACTGGATAGCTATTAATTCTCAGCTATAAATGTTAAAGCAACTATGAATAAATAAAAAAGTGATGTTACACCATTTACCGTAAAAGTTGTGTGATCTATTTCCGGTGTATATAGGGTATCGCCAGTTCAAATGAAAAGTCTATAGAGAATCCAAAATTCTTTATATGGAAGACCATTCGAGATTTAAAATAACAGTTCAATTCAATTTATTTTGAGAATTCAATTGTCCACAGCAGAATCAGGCCATAAATTCAAGAAACATACAACACTATGGAAATTTTTCTATGAAAAACTATGGTAAATTTTACAACAGTCAGCTTGAAAGTTAAAACAGTAAGCAAATTAAAAAATATTTCTTGGAAAGGATGTATATATTTAAATATGGTCCGTGGTCATCATTCATTTGCAGCATGAACATCTGAACTCATCTGTTTGTTGAAAAACTCGTATAGGGGTATAAAATATTAAGTTCACAAGTGTTGACATACATCAAATTTTGACCATTTATTTATTATAAAACACCGAAGGAACAAAGGAGTGAAATTTACAAAAATCGAAGTCCAAAGACATGACCAAAACGAGAACACAGAAAACAATGACGTTAGACACAGAAAAAAATGATGTTAGACAGATATAAAGCACAGACATAGAAATCACAACATTCAAAACAAACTGACACATTTTTTTATTGTCCCTAATTATTTTCCGCACTTTCTTTTGCGGATTCATCAAAATTCTTTGCGCATGTGTACACGACAAGGAATTATTTACAAAAGCCAATAACAGACGACTTCAACGATGTTTCGGAAATGGAATTCGATTAAGTATTCACGTTACAATTAAAAAATGTGACATGCCACGATATTTGGAATCCGCCATTTTACTTATAAAATATATTAAATCAAAACTTTCCGGTAGATGCTGCATATTTTCCCAGGAACTCTTGCCCACAGATACTTGACGTTTTCCGCAAAATACCACATGTTAACTTCTGTCGTTTAACCATGACCCGTGACGTATTAAGAAATGAAATGTTTACACAGGTAATACATTACAAGACCATAATTAGTCTACCTGTATTGGGTTTTATTTGACTGTATGTTTATTATACTATAGGGATACGGGATAGAGAAAGGGGGGTTGGTGTACCCATAAAGCGGTTTAACTCTACCACTAGCTATTGCTAGTGCCGGTATCAAGTCGGGCTATCCCGAGTTCCTATCTTTGTCTATGTTTGTCTTTCATCGTTGTATTGTTTTTCTTGTGCAGTGTCCTGATAGTTTGTGGCATGTGATTGTACTTATCGGCCATTGTAAGTGTTTCCTGTTATCTTTCTTCATTATTATATAATAACAAGAAGAAGGAAAGAACAGTGGAAGGGAAAACCGGAGCAACGAGTTTTGATTGCCGCTGGAAAATGGTAGAAATAGGTGTGGGTGGAAATGTAAGTCTTTTTTCAGCAGTGAGTCTGCTTTCCTTAGAAAAAATATAGAAGAGGTATTTATACTTCATGGAGCGTGGCGTTTCCCCACGCAGTTTGGCTACAGTGGTTCGCAGTTAGGATTTCCGTATTATGACCTGACTATCCCGAATACACATATTTTGCTCCTCGCTGTCGGCTATCTTAGATGAGGTAGCAACATAGAAATCGAAAACTTGAAAGGATACAATCCAAAAGACTTTTATGTTCAAATTAGTCAAAACAGTTCAAGTATATAGTTTCACAGTTAACACCTGAACTATTTATATAAGTATATATTCTAACTGAAACAGATCATTCTTTATTAACTTCAAGTTGGTTTACAGTGTAAATGCCAATGATGAACATAGCAGCTTGTCTTACAAAATGTATAGGCTTTACTTTGACACGTGAATCATCTGCATTTAAGACGTGGGCAAATGAAGGCAAACAAAAAGCACGGTGTTCATCTGATAGGAAGTTGCCAATAACCGTAATTACTATTTTGGTAACCCAAAGTCTAGTGACTACTTAATCGGTAGCAGCGTAATTAACAAATAAAAAGGCAGAAGACAAGACGTGCAGTAAAACTTTCTGCAGACCCATTATCAGTCATATTCTATGGTATATAACTAATTGCCCTCAATTCTGTTGATGTATATGGCATTAAAAAGAAAAAAAAACTCTCATAAGTGAAAAATGAAACGTTAGGAAGAACAAAACGCGAAAGATGTATTAAGTGCACGCTAGAGGATTCTTGATCTCGCTTGAGGGGGTGAATATTGTTCACCTCTAGTTGAAGGCCTTCAGGCGACATCAAGATGTAGACAGGAATAAAAGCACTGTCCTTGATAAACTGGAGTTTTCTACGTATCGTGTGCGTTTTTGTCACATGTACATTCACTCTATATCCTTTCATTTTTCCTATTAATGCTGAAAGAAATATACTGAAGTATAATAACAATACATATCAATCATATACTGAAATAAAAGCTCTTGCTTGTTCATGTCCATTTCAAAGAAATTTGATACAAAATAAGCAAAGTCTTTTTTAGCTCACCTTGCAAAAGGCCATGTGAGCTTTTGCCATCACTGGGCGTCCGTCGTCCGTCCGTCCGTCCGTTACCTTTTATTCAAAGATCTTCTCCTCTGAAACTGCTGGGCCAATACTAACCAAACTTGGCCTGGAATATCACCAGGGTATACTCTTTCAAATTTATGTTTTTTATGTCCGTAGACCAAACAACATGGCCGCTATTACTAAAAATAGAACATAAGGGTAAATTGCCGTTTTTGCAAATTACTCGTAAACCGTTACAGATATAAAAAAAATCTGACATGTGGTAAAAATAATCAGCATGATGAGATCTACCCACCCTGCAATTTTGAAGAATATCCGATAACCCATCTTGGAGTTTTTGCTCCTTTTCCGTAAAATTTTCGTTTTTTTTTTTGTTACTTTTAGTCTTATATATTGAAAATGGTAGAAGATAGAAGTAATGTTTTATTACAAAAATGGTCAGCATATTAAGATCCACATACCCTGCAAGTTTGAAGAAAATCTGACGACCCACATAGGAGTTATGGCCCCTTTTTCTTTGAATTTTCACGATTTTTTAACATTTTTACTTTTATTTCAAAAACTGTTTGAGATGGAGGTTAAATGTGAATTACAAAAGTGTTGAGCTTTTCCAGGACTGCAATTTCTACATATGTCCAGCATATTAGCATCTCATCCAAGATGGCCGCCACTAGGGAACATAGTTTAACATTGGACCCTATGGGAAATGCATTCAAAGATTTCCTCCTCTGAAACCACTGAGCCAATGTGGACCAAATTTTCAATAGTCCTCAGGTGGTCCCCTTTAAAGTTTGTGATTTTTATTGTAGCGGGGAACATAGTTTAACATAGGGACCCTATGGGAAATGCATTCAAAGATCTCCTCCTTTGAAACCACTGAGCCAATGTGGACCAAATTTTCAATAGTCCTCAGGCGGTCCCCTTTAAAGTTTGTGATTTTTATTGTAGCGGGGAACATAGTTTAACATAGGGACCCTATGGGAAATGCATTCAAAGATCTCCTCCTCTGAAACCACTGAGCCAATGTGGACCAAATTTTCAATAGTCCTCAGGTGGTCCCCTTTAAAGTTTGTGATTTTTATTGTAGCGGGGAACATAGTTTAACATAGGGACCCTATGGGAAATACATTCAAAGGTCTTTTCTCCTGAAACCACTATAAGCCAATAGGAACCAGACTTGGATACAATTGTCCTTGGCGGTTCCCCTTTAAAGTTTGTGATTTTTATGCTTGTACCTCATCCAAGATGGTCGTCAGCACAGGACACAGTTTAACATAGGACCCTGTTGGAAATTTATTCAAAGATCTTCTTCTCTGAAACTACTGAGCCAATTTGAAATAAACTTGATCACAATAGTCTTTAGGTGGTCCCCTTGAAAGTTTGTGATTTTTATGTTCATACCTCATTGAAGGTGGCTGCCAGCAGAGAACATAGTTTAACATAGGGACCCTATGGGAAATGCATCCAAAGATTTTCTCCTCTGAAACTAGTAAGCCAAATTAAACAAAACTTGGCCACAATAGTCCTTGGCTTGTCCCCTTCAAAGTTTGTGATTTTGACGTTCGTACCTCATCCAAGATGGCCACCAGCGTAGAACATAGTTTAATATAGGGACCCTATGGGAAAAGCATTCACATATCTTCTCCTCTGAACCTACTGAGCCAATTGGAACCAAGTTTGGTTACGATTGTCTTTGGGTGTTCCCCTTCAAAGTTTGTAATTTTAATGTTTGTAACTCATCCAAGATTGAAAATTTAACATCTGGTGAACTGATTTATAGTATGAATGGGTGGTCTCTTCGTGACAATGATTAAAACCAGTCACCAGGTGAGCGATACAGGCTCATGTGAGCCTCTAGTTTACTTTATCTTTGATCGATTTCGGGGTATTTTGTACTTTGTCTGGTAGAATTTCAAATGTATGTTGACTACATTTAGTGATTTAAAAACAACAAAAATAAGTGCAATTTTGTTCTCAAAACAAATAAGGTCAGAAACTGTCCATTTGCATGTAGCTGATGACGAATTTTTACATAAAATCTTTTTTGTCCCTTGTACATAAATAAATACATTCTTAGTTTGAATAAGTATAATTATGCAGAAACTGCATTTTAAGTTTGAATATCGACTTTCATTTAGAAAACCAAAATCATTAACAATGTAACATAGATTATATACATTTGTGCAGTAAGTTAGTCTGTCCAAGGCAATGACAACATCGGAAACATAGATATACGAAGAAATGCAAAGAAAAGAGAAAAGGGTACACACATACAGATGAACAACACGGATCATTATAAAAACCAAATGTGAGATCAGGTGCGCCGCTAGAGTAAGCATTTCCGGCTTCCTACAAGACACCCGCTTTGTTGAACATACAATAAGATAAGATCAATTGTTATCCCTAGGATATAACTCACTGTAATCTCCATTTCAGACAGGAGAATAGGAGAATTAGTAAATATCATAGTTAATCACTTCAAAGTTCTTTTATAATTAAAACGTTAAGGGGTCAATTTTAAGGGGTTAAAATATAACTAAAATATCGAAAAAACTGTAAATTAATTTACTGCAGATGGGTTATTATTAGTAAGTAATTCGATGTTGAATGTTGTGTTTTATCATATTTGATAAAACACAAATTTGTATATTTTTAAAATTTATTTTGTGTATTCACATATTACAAAAAGCTGTGGTGTGTAAAAGTTGATCGGTAATTTGTATGAATTTTCTTTGATCTAAGAACTGATTATCTCAGTATGACCGAACTGAACATTATCACGAAATTATTGGGTCAGAGTGAAGGCGTCACGTGCTGGTTACTATGCTGATGTCATGTTTTGGTACTAATTTTCGTGTTCATACGCGAAGAATACATATAGATTATTGCAACAAACAATATATTACTGCACTAAAAAGAAACTTCGGCTAATTTCAATTTATTATAGAGTTCTTTTTTTCATTATGTGAATTACCGATAAAAGAAATATAGGACATTTTGTTTTTGATACATGTCAGTATCAAGTCAGCCTTACGGGCTGACTTGATACTGACCGTTATAAAGTCCGTATCAAAAACGAATTGTCCTATATTCCATATGTATTTATCAAAGCTGTCTTTCTTTTAAATATTGAATGCATCTTTTCAAGTCAAGTGTCTTCTTAACAAACCCTTGACATATAGTTGGTTGATATATTTTCTGGGATGCTTCTTTACACAATATGCAACTAATGAGCCATTTGGTTTGAACAGATGCCAGATCTTTCAAGGATTTGTGGTGAAGGACAACCAATGTAAAAATCAAATTCTTGACTTAGGAAGATGGAAATGCAATAACATATGTTAGTTTATTTGTTTTCCCTTTTTAAGTTTGCAGTTACGTGAAGCAATCATGTGATTTTGGATTCGAGATAATAGATATGACTCACACACTTGGACCGGGTGCATTGACATTACCGTCGCAACCTAAGTTTAAGCAGACAGTCGTTACAAAAGGAATCAGAGAAAGATATAACATATGGTAAGAGTATTTTTGTATAAGTACAATAACAAAAATAATTTTAACACTGGAGTGTTTACTACTACGGATTTTCCGTATTTTCTACGGGTTTTCAAGTAAAAATATGCACTACGGATTCACATTGCAAATATACGGTTATTCATAAACCTCGAAATAAATCATACCTTTTTCCTGGAAAATCGGTGTTAAAGAGAAGCCTTCGATAGATTGACAAAGTTCTTGAAAGTGGAAAATTGATGTAGGTCTCTGTCAAAACAATGCTGCCAGGCGCGTCCCAAGTGACTGATAGGGAAATGCCTATTCGGGTAGTCTGGTCATTATTCGGAACGCTTAATTTCCTGCCACTACATTTTCTCCATACTGAAAGACTGAAACGCGAATCATGATAGACAAACTGTGTGGAGCAACGACACGTCTCATGGAGTATTAAGTCTCTTCTATAGTTCTCGGAAAAACGTAGTCGCAAAGTAACGTATGGGAGGCTAAATTTCCTGCCCCTACCCATTTCTCCCAATGTAGTATGGCAGTTTGGTAATCACTTCAGAAAATGGAAAGACTGGCCACGAATCATTGTACACAAAATCTTTTGAGAACACCTCTCTCAAAGACCCCTCCTACATGTCTGGTAGAAGAGCTGACTGGCTTGGGGTCTTATGGAAGGCTAGGATTCCTGTCACTGCGCATTTTCAAATTTTCTAGAGGCAGTGAAGACTTGCTGTCCCTTTCTTCATACTATCTACCCCGAGGGAACCCCGGGATATAGAAATAGGACCCATTCCGTGGTTGTGCGGGATTAATAAATACACGGCCCATCTTTCGGATGGGATGTAAAATCAGGTCCACGTGTTGGAAGAAATGCCACGCTGCCTGCACGTTAAAGAACTCTTGTAGCAAGCTCTTTTTTGAGTGGTCGTTGGTGATCGGCTACAAGGCTAAATTCCCCGCCCCTCTCGATTTCACCCTATTTTTCCAGTGGCAGTCAGGATTTCCCGTCCCATGGCCCTTTCCATACCCCAAAGTGATCATTTATTAAACAAAATTGTTTTTGTCTTGATATAGCTGAAATATTGCTGAGTAGACGTTAAAGAATATTCAATCAATCAATCTTCATACTATCTTTCTTCTTTTGGTGATTACTTTTTAAAGTTCACTAACTCGTTTTCATCCTGATATAGCTGAAATATTGCTCACTGGACGTTTAAATCTTATTAATCAATCAAGCACAACAATGAAACAGAGAAAATAAGGGCGGATTTAATTGACGTAATGGACTCCACATATGAAATAACAGAATTTCTGTAAGTCATCTAAATATAAAGATTTCTCCACGAATGAAATAACAGAATTTCTGTAAGTCATCTAAATATAACGATAAATATATGATTTTTAAGGCCATCATTTTCATTGCTTATTCATACGTAAAGGAGTTATTCATACCAAAAAGTTTATTTTATCTCATTTGTTTTTTATACGGAAAAATTCTCCAAAATACGGATGATTACGGAAACAGTACTGCTAGAATACTGATACCAGTTAAGAGGGGGTAAACACCTCTGCAGTCATGATCAAATTATTTTGTCAACCTCATGAAAAGCTTATATATATTTCTAGCCGACTGTCCCGAGGTATTTTAGTGCATAATGATTTATTAATGTGTAAAGGCAACTGTTTATTGAATTATTTTAAGATTCTTCAGGCTATTAAGTTTTGAGTAACTCGAATAGTTGTATAAAAACCAGCTGCGTTCTGAAGCGACCCAAGAGATTGATTGATTTCCCACCTCTCTTACTGTCTGATGATATGACGTCACAAATCACAATCTGACGTTTTCCAACAGAAGCAAGTCCAAAATCAAAAGCAAGATAATGCCTTTTTACGTGTCTGAGAGGCATGATTTAGTAAATAACTGCTCTTAACCTTTATTTCCCTCACATATGAAGGCGAACAAAATTAAAAACATGTTTACATCCCTTTTACTGCTACTCCGATACCATTTGCACATGTGCGAATTATATGGTTATTAAGCATTGTAACCTTTGATCTTGTTATAGATTAATCATGCTTATTTTGAGCGTTGTGAAAAACTATGGTATAACATAAGACATTGCAAGTTAAACCATAAAATTGACGTCACATGACATACCATCCATTGAAATGCACGGAAAAAGGCGGAGCCAAAAGCATGGTTTAACCTTCAAATTCTTATGTTAAATCATGGATTACGCTCCGCCTACAGATGTTCATAGTTTCACTGTATCTTTTAAATAAAATTACCGCAGATTAACAGTCCTTCTTAATCGAGCCATGTTTGATGTTTTTTTCTTTCGACTTGTGACCTCTCTTTCCAATAATCATGTTTTAGATTCAAATTGTGGCATTGCCTTTCCTTCATGTTGTTTTTTATTCCACCAGTAGTTAAACAGTTCATCATTCTTTTAACATTTCAT
>MJUU01038868.1:2635-25504 GCA_002080025.1 Modiolus philippinarum | reverse complement strand
AAAGGGAAATCCCGTATTTATATCGTCCAATCATATTGCTATGTAACACTGTCGCGTGACAACGTCATCGGCATCACTAGAAACAGAATGGCTACATCCAAAGAAAAGTCGATTCGCTTGTATTGATCAGCGGAAAATGGTACAAATATAGAAAACGCAAGACACTTAAAATACTTAAAAAGCCAGCGGAACACTGGTAAAGTCGTTCACACAATATTTTGGGAAAAAAATCTCACTACGGTTCGGATGTCGACAACACATATCGCAGAATCGTCGCACATTATACAGATCCATTATTACGGATAAAGAACGTTCGCTGGTTGCATAAAAATGTCAATCCCCTCCCTTCTCCACATCCTCCCACCAGTGTGGAACAATCGGAAAAAGATAAATGACGAAGTTGACTCTTTAAACGAACATCTGTTGTTTAAAGCCTCGTCAGAACAACTAAATGGCGACAGCAGAATAATTCAAAAATCTTATTGGTTACTAAATACTAGTATTACTAAAAGGTTGCAAATAACACTGATCGTTCTTTGAAAAAGGCACATACTAGTATCACAGAACATATCAAAACTTTTTTTCGATTTACAAGCAAATACTTTTCAAGTACTGAGTTCATTCACTTCATATTATTTTGGATCTCAAATTTCCTTTGAAAACAAATAACGTATAGTTCTATCAATATATCTATATGTACATTTCCTGCAAGTCAAAAGTTGAAAACTCAGTGTTAGCTAGAATCTGAGAATATCTCAGAGTAAAGATTATAATTAGAATATATTTATCGTTCTACTTATCCACAAAATATTTTTTTCAAAAGTATATATTTCATTTATTTTATGTAATGTCCAAAGTCACCCATAGAAAATTTCTAGGTGTATGGTATAATACATGATAACTAAAGAATTATTATGTATTTATCGGATAATAGAATAAACAGTTACTGTCTTTAGTTTCGGTAAATGTGCAGTGTTATTGACTTTTGGGAAAACCGATATTCACCTCGCCATGCGGCTCGGTGAATATCTGTTTTCCCAAAAGTCAATAACACTGCACATTTACCTCAACAAAAGACAGTAACTGTATAGTATTTAAGTTAAACGTAAACAGAGCATATTTGATTTTGTATATACCTTTCTTAATATGGAAGTTGAACAGAAGAAAGAAAATTACATTTGCATCATATGTTTTTTTAAATTATTCTCACATATTTCTTTTGGTGCGATCCTAAAATTTTGTTGAAGTAATGACAATTGTGAAAACAGCAACTTCGTTACATGTCTACATATATAGCGTGCTTTCTATAAAGAGTAATATATACTAGAATATTTCTTCAAGATTCAAAAATAATGACATTTTATTAAAAATAAGTTCGTTTGCAATAAACCGAAAGAAGTAAAAAAGAAGTAACACACTAACTGTTGGACATTCGTCTGTACATTGTTACAGTCACCTCACTAGGGAATCGAAGCAGTTCTTTCTGACTTATAAAACTACACGCAACAACAAAGGACAGCGGTAACAGTAGAAAAAAATCCTACATATGTGAGCAAGATCTATTGTGGTAATATCTGGGGTATTGCTGGACACTGTCGATCACCTCTGATTTTCGTTCAAAGATCTTCTCTTTGCAAAGCAGTGGGAAAGTTTAATGAAATTTCATGGCGAAAGTCCTTTAATAATTCTCAAAACTTTGTATTTTTGTACAAATGAACATACCCAAAATGGCCGGTAGAGGTGTACATAGGTAAACATCGGATGTAAAAGCAAATTTGTCAGGATTGATCCTTTAGTGACCCCTTGGAAAAGTATTTTCGACCTTATTCAACATTGCTATCAAAAGACGACCCTACAATCTATCAGGTCATTTAAACATGCTAGTCTAGATATTTGAGACCTTCTTGTTTTTTATTGATTCAACGTCAGCTTGTCTTAGTTAAATATATCATTCCTATCAAATGAATTGACAGTTGTTTGAAAATCATGATAATAAAAAGCGAATGACGAAAACGATCGCAGACTCGATTGAAATTTCGTGATATGATTGTTTAGTGGAAAGACGTGCTGCCTACCTTGATGGCAATACAGGGTGTTTTATTAAGGTAAGCATGGTAGTTCATGGTCTTTCATTGCTGATGTGCCAAAAAAAAAAAACAATTACAAAAATACAGAAATTTTCCACCGGAAAAAAGCCATAGTGAGATAAGATGGTTGGTTGATGCTAAAATTATTAAATCTTAGGTTGACCCACTCATAATCGGAAACATAGACTTCAGGAATGTCATTATCAATCAATCTACCCTTTATCCCCTTAGGGCTGGTTATAATGTGTTGAAATATTAATAATGAACACTTCGGGATAATAAAATAGTAAGAGAATATTTGATCAAAGCCATTTGTATCATTGGCTGTAACAGGCATGAAATCTACAAAACACTTCATGTCCTATACATCAATTACACGAAGTAACAGTCTTTATGAGTGACATCAGATTTTTAACTAAGCACTGGTTAATGTCAGGATAATGACGACATGACCCTTAGTTATAGTTAGAAACTTATGCTGTACAGAAATTGCCACTAGAATGACATGCATCAATCACTAGGCAGTAGATGTTTCGATAGTTCTGTAATAGGCATAGAAAAACATCATATAAGGCTGCCTTGTTGAACAGTAGAGCTCGTTCAAAATAATACGCATAGGACAAAAATTCTAATATTCATATCATTATTATTGTTACGTGTTCTGATTGTATATATAACTATAAACTGAAAAAATTGAAAGACTAGCAATAGTATTTTTGTTGTTGTTTTTTTTTATGGACGACAAAAACATACATGTAACAAGAAATGCTCTTTTTCGGTCAAATGTCACTTCGAATAAGACAATATCTGAATATATTTTTCATTTTCATGTAAACATATTTGTTTGTTTCAAATTGTAAAAAACACAATTAGGATATAACTGTACATTATCCAGTTTGATAATTTTTGTTCCTTTTTATGTCGATTAATTCCAAAAATTGGAAGACTATGTAAAATTTGATAAAAAGGGGAAAAACAATAAGGATTTAAATGAAAAACCTAAATCGGCTCAGAACAAACCATTGCACGTTGGAGATATTAAATATGTCTGTAAATTTTCAAATGACTGGGTTGGTGATACCCCGAGGACTAACAGTCTACCAGCAGAGGTATCAACCAAGCTGTAATGAAAAAGAAGGTTTAGGTGATTGAATATGGGGATTTTGAAATATGATGATATAAACCGAAAGATATACAAGCATAAAAATTGAAAGGGAAGTAATGAGTTAAACGGTCAAGTTACAGACAGGAGTTTCAGTTATTGTTCATACGTTTAATTTCATGAAAGGGGGTCTCTAGTGTGGGAATCGCCACCGTTCTTCCTGAATCATATTACCATATTCAGCAATTGTGGGAAGCTTTGATTGTGTTAATTTAGTTTAATTGTTAGTTTACCGTAAATCACAAGATCTTGGACGTTTTATGATTATTTCAGTGGCTTGTCAAATCACTCTGCTTGATTTGAATATATAACTGAACAATTACACTTACGATTAAAAATTTTCATAGATCCCCTAGCTGTGGATTTTGACGAGACGAGAAGTTTAATCGTCAAAACTCGTTCTTGGGAAACTGTAAATAATATCACTTTTGTAGCTAACAAAGCAATTTGGGGTACTGCCCAAAAAGGCTTTCGTTCGTGTCTACAAAACTCAACTCATATATTTTTTTCATGGTTAGAGAGAGTTCCTGTTCTAAACTTATACATTTAGATGTATTGAGACATAAATTTAGAGATGCATAATTTATACGTCATGTCAACAACAATATCAAGAAAAAACTGCATACTTTAAATGGAGTTCGTTTTCATTAGATATATTTTTTTATAAAACAAAAGTCATGAAATCTTGTCCAGTTGATAAAAGAGAGGATTCATGTAGATGCATGTAATCTTACTTACATCCCAGCTCCTTTGTTCCAGCAGGGGGTGATCTGAGTCGGATCGTCCTAGTGATATCACCCCAGTTAGAACAAAGGATGTTTTTTTTTTTGTTTTTTGTTTTTTTTTGTCAGACTTTGAGAACTGTTCAGTTTTCTTGACTTAGTAAAATTTTATGTTTACTCCCCATAAAACTTTTAAAGATAAAGTTATTAAAGACCTTGAAAAATAACTACCGTGTTAAAAATCGTATATAAAGAATCGTTGTTGGGCACAAGAAGGATATATATTATTTTATAGAATGATATATTTATTCTATGAGATTATTTTTCAAGGGTGTTTATCGATTTTTTCCTCGTTAAATATATTACCTTGGATGTAAATTAGTTATCACACTCGGACGTTGGTGTGTCTGTATGAGCTCACCCCTCCGGACGTCGGGATGATCTTATACAGGCACACCTCGTCCTCCTGTAATAACTATTACTGAACGAATGTATTGATAAAAACTAGTAATTAAGTTTTTGTACTAAATTTAAGACGTAACATTGTCGACAATTTGCTGTACTTAATTTAGGTACACGTACAATAGGACTAATTACCCTATTGAAATTATTCTCCCACGAGTCCCAGTGCTGGCATCTGACTACTTAACACTTTGTAAAGAAAAAAATATTTTTAGACCTCTGTTCAATTTACTTACTGTCAAATTTGGATTGAACTGATTTTATTTCTTAGTTTTCGATTATTGTCAAAATATTGATTCCAATTATATGGAATCTCTAAGATATTCAGTTGAATAATTATAGTATATAACTAACTGACCGTCGTGAATATCAATACAACGCAGAAGATTTAACGAGTTGCGGAACTTGTTCTGCAACAAGTTTAATCCACTGCGCTGATCGACGCGAGTGACATTTTCATTGATATTCACTACGGTCGATTAGCTATGTTGTTTTTTTTTTCACCTGGCTATGCAAGGGTGAGCTTTTGCCATCAATTGTCCGTCCGTCGTAAACTTTTTTTCAAAAATCTTCACCTTTGAAACCACTAGGTTATCACCAGGGTATGTAGTTTAAAAAATGTGTTCGGTTAGTCCAATGACCAAACAACATGGCCGCTGTCACTAAAAATAGAACATAGGGGTAAATTACTGTTTTTCGCAAATAACGCAAAAAACCCGTTGCAGATATCAAAAATCTGACCTGAGGTAAAATTGTTTAGAATGCCGAGATCTATCTGCCCTGCAATTTTGAAGAAAACCGGAAAACCCGTCTCAGAGTTACAGCCCTTTTTCTGTAAAATTTTTAAATTTATGCATTTTTTATTTTTATTTCAAAAACTGTAACAGATAGAGGTGAAGTGTTATTGGAAAAATGTTCAGCATATCAAGATCTACATTCTCTAACATTTGAAGAAAATACTAATGCCTGTGTAGAAGTCATTGACTGTTTTTCACCAAAAAAAATTGTTTTTTAATGCCATATGGTTTATGGGTTATTTCCCTTTAAATTCTGTTTTTAAATCTTCTTATGTTTACTTTTCTGTTTTATTTGTTAGAGAATTCCCTTCTATTACTTTATTTAAAACAATTATTTGTTTTATAATCAAGAGCAGAAAAGGTGTTTTGGTACAAATTTTTTTACAATTTGTTGCAAAAATACTTCCATAACCTTACCTTATTTCACATCTTAATAATTTTGTATATAAATGTATATTGTGTCATACTGTGATAATTGATTGCTTACCATTCAATATCTTTACTAGATAATTTTTTTTTAAATAGTTTCTTGGTTTCATAGAAAACTTTGACTGTATGAGTGACCTGGCTATGCCATGGAGAGTGTTTGTCATTACTGTGTTCATGGTCTGTCTGTCGTAAATTTTTCACTCAAACATTTTCTTCTCTGAAACCGCTGGGCCAATTGGAACCAAACTGGGTCACAGTAGTCCTTAGATGATCCCCTTTAAAAATGTATCCTGCAAGTCAACACGCCATCCAAGATAGCCGCCAGTCGGATCTTTGTCGAAAAATGGACCCTATATTCAAAGATTTTCTCCTCTGAAACTACCAGGCCAATTGGAACCAAACTTGGTCAAAATTGTCCTTAGGTGGCCCCTTTTAAAAAAATGTCTGGCAAGTTCGTTTCATATCCAAGATGGCCGCCAGCGGGGAACGTGGATTTAACATTGGACCCTATGGAAAAGCATTCAAAGATCTTCCCTGAACCCACTGTGGCAATTGGAACCAAACTTGGTCACTATAGTCCTTTGTGGTCCGGTTTAAAAATTGTGTACGGCAAGTCCGCACTTCATCCAAGATGGCCGCCAGCGGGGAACTTTGTCGAAAATTGGACAATATTTCAAAAATCTTCTCTGAAAATACTGGCCCAATTGGAACCAAACTTAGTCACAATTGTCCTTAGGTGGCCCCTTTTGAAAACATGTGTTAGGCAAGTCCACATCATATCAGAAATGGCCACCAGTGGTAAACGAGGTTTTAACATTGGACCCTATCTAAAAGTAGATGGCCAATTGGAATCATACATGATCACAATGGTCCTTACTTGGCCCCCTTCATAAAATGTATCCGGTATGTCCGCATAGCATCCAAGATGACAGTCAGTGGGGAACATTGTTTAACCTTGGACACCATGGGAAATCATTCAAAGATCTCTGAAAATACTACGCCAGTTGGAACCAAAGTGAGGCAAAATGATCCTTAGACGGTATTCTTCAACAAAGGTGACAGTGGGTCTACGCCCTATCAAAAATAGCTGCCGATGGGAAACATAGTTTAAATTTGGATTATATAACATCAATGTCTATTAACAAACTTGAAAATGAAACCCTTGAACTTGGGATTATTTTTACATATTGTGTCAGTAATGGCCCAGGTGAGCGATACAGGCTCTTGAGAGCCTCTTGTTAATTATATAGATTTTCTACTCCCAAATCGAAATTTCAGATGCGGATTTTTTTTTTTTTTTTTTTTTTTTTTTTTTTTTTTTTTTTTTTCATTTCAATGCGCCATTTGTTTACTTGACAACGACATTGGGGAAATATTGTGACATCACTTCCTCCAGTAACTAGAAATCCTTTATTTTCACCGATGACAATAAGACATTTTTGTACTTAGAAAACTCGATAAATCACTACCATCTATATAAAAAAGTAGTTTCTTACCGCGTTGTAAATGCAGGGAGTGCATATGATGTATTGCATAGTATCTCATGTGTACACTTTGTTCAATGACTTGTAAATCCTTAAACATATGGTTTAACTCCATCCATCGTAGTTTTGTCCATAGCTAAATTTGATAATACTGATTATTCGGATTTCGTTTGGTTTTATGCATTTTTAACACTGTTTTGAAATTATGGATTTCCTATGTTTGTGTTCTAGTGCTGCTGATGAGGAATTGATTTCCGAAATCGCCATACAGCTCATTAAAATTATTGCAGTTGGAGCTAACATATGTGTTATGGTGTCATGTTCATTTACTCCATATCCTTTCGGAAAATATACTTTACAAAATGCAGAAATTGCTCAGATTCGGAATAAAGAAAATTATCAAATGATGATGTTGAAATATTCTCAAAGAGCTGTTTTTATGGTATGATTTTGATTTTTTTTTTTTGCTGGTATGGACAATTTTGAGAATTGCGATATCTATAAGGGCCTAAGTATATAACGTGATTTCAATAAAGAGCTATGTAAACTTAAATATTGGCGATTACGATAATTCAACTGAATTGTGATATGTACATTCGTCATTATAGTAGGGACACGGTAAAAGTTGAGACGTTATCGACATTACATATATAGATATGCTTATACATTTCAAATCCCTTTCACAATTTTTGTTGACTATGTCCATGATGGCAGTCACGGGGAGCAATATTTCACAAAAGACCCATGTTATATATCGGACCATTTCATGCGCTTGTCCAGATCTGTGTTTAGTCATTCAACTTTGAATTGTGATTGTGAAATATATCATGACTATTAAATGATTAAAAATTATATTAATTAAAGCGAATGATGCAAGCGATCGAAGACTCAATTGAGATTGTATTTTAGAATGCTCATTGCAAACAAACGTTACATACCAATTCACTGCTTACCACATTGCCTCCGTAGATAGCAATATTAGCTGTTTTATCAGGGTAGGTTTTTGTTAAGGATGCAAAAAAGACGTGGATAATCAAAGTACGAAGGTACTGAGTCAATTAACGCCGACTGGAATTAATGAGCAAATTACTCCGACAAAAGTGTGTATGTTTTTAGTTTGGAGACTATGGTTATCAGAATTACAATAATTGTAATTTGTTATTCCGTATATATATATGTTGAATTCATAAATGAAATCATTCTTTTCAACAAAACTCTGGAACCATATTCAAGAATATATCACGAAACTACATCGATGTGTGGGTCTCCAAATCCTAATCACGATTTTTTTTATTTTTGGCGCCACTAGCCCTTGAGGATCACCTGTATACTTTATTTAATTGGTTGCTGCTAGTGTTCCAAAAACCCTACCTTCATGACCTAATATTAATGTGATTTCAAAACACCATACCTATTCATTTATTTTCCACTGCAAAATGTCACCCCTTTCCATCACCTAATTAGAAATGATCGGAAATGATGTACACTTCAGTTTCCTTTCTCAAATCTTATAATAATCACATAATCATATTGCCTTTGATGACTGACATATATTTGTACATGATCAGCAGCTGTGTAAAATGTTGGGGTCTTATCATATAATTAGTAATGTAATTATAATTGTCCTTATCATATATTTATTATCTTTTTATATACCATTTTTACTGTACCCCGTTATTGTTAGATGTTTTGTAATTCCTCTCCTTGTTGACAATATATTACTCTTTTTAATGAAATCACAATCTGTTGAAAATAAATAACAAAATACCGATATGATGATTACAAACACGGAGTTCTAGACATTACCATTCATTCATTGGAAAGTCATAGGTCACACATGTATCGAGTACATTTACACGTCACCGACGAACGATTACCCAGCAAATAAGATAGATTCGGTAATATTATTTTAAAAGTACACATGTATTCGTTGATGAAATTAATTGATCATTACTAAACAATTTTGACCCGTCGATCGAAGAGGCTAATTCTACATAGATATGAGTCTGATCAGCGAATTATATTGCGGATTAATTTCATATAAAGCGTAAGAAGTGCGCAATGAGGTTTTCTCTTTTTTAGGTGACTACTAAGTCAATCTCGAGCTGCGCGCGCAGCTCGTTAATTGACAAAAATACAAAGATGTTCACTTGGAACAAGTCAAAGTGAAATTAGATGGTCAAGGGTTGGTATTAGATTAAGTCAAATATAACAGTCACTATTATGGGTTAAATTAAACAAAGAACTACCGGAATGTCAATCACTCTACCCTTTATCCCTGAGGGTATAGTTTTTAATGTGTTTTAATGTTCGGTACAAATAAAATAGCAAGAGAATATTTGATCATATTGGCTGTAATAGGCAAATATTCTAAAATACTGATTTCACATGGTATACATCGATTCAACTTGTTATAGTTTTTATGAATGACAAGATTGTAAATGAAGCACTGATTCTTGTAAGAAACATGACAATAATTTAAAGTTAGAAAGTTTTATTTTATATATATTCTGACTAAAAAAAAGTATAATGACATTCATCAAACAACGGCAGTAGAATACCGAAGGAACAAAGGGGTGAAATTCACAAAAATCGAAGTCCAAAGACAGGGCAAAAACGAGAACAGAGAAAACAATGACGTTAGACACAAAAACAATGACGCCAGACAGACACAAAGCACAGAACCAGAAACCACAACATTCAGAACAAAGGCACTCCAGTGAAATCAGGTTCTCCGGAAGGGTAAGCATGTCCTGCTCTGTTAACAGCACCTGTCACACAGTAAGTGGGGAAAATATGTTTTTGAAAATCTGTTAGGTAGCTGATTGGTTATTGTCATTTGCTAACCTTGAGACAAAACCAATTAAAAAAAAGCTTTTGTAATAATCATTTATCAGTATTCAAACATGGACAAGGACAGGTCGGTACCACAAACATTATTTACGGAGACAAAAAAAAACTAAAATATCACAAGACAACAAAAAAAAACTAAAGCACTCACAGTGTGAACTCCCATAAAAGCCGAGAGGGACATCAGGTGGTCCGGAAGGGTAAGCATGTCAAAATCAAAGTAATAGTCGATGCGTTTACAGACAGTGAAACAAGCAGACAAGAATTTTCTTACTGTACATAGAAAATGTACATAATTTTCTTTTCATGTCATGTCAATTTAAACAAAAATGCGTTGTCGACACATTGTTCTTTAGCCCCGAAGAAAAAGTGGCTTATATTTTTATTTTCATGTCAACAAAGTATTTACAAAATATGTGTGAAAGAAACTTTTAAGACTGCTTATTCATAAGAAAATTGTTAATACTTCATCTTCCGCAAATGGTTATTTCCTGTGTGCACTCGGTAAATGGCCAATCAAACCTTTAAATTTTATGAATCAACAGTATCCATGACGAAACATCACAAAAACGTGAAGTAACAGTGGAAATAATCTTAGAAGGGGCGGGACTTTGTTTCTCCATTTACGGCTTCGGGGCATTGAAAAAATTATATTTCACGGAAGAAAAGGCTACTCGCATTCGATCAAAACCATAGATTGGTATGTAAGAAATTCTTCGTATTGTTCTTTCGTTCCACTGCGCTTAACTCGAGAAAAGACGGAATTTCTTACATTCATGAAAAATATACCGATCATTGATCTCTTCTCATGTAAGAAGCTACTAATCTTTGACAACAGTTACATGTACATGTAAGTACCACAAAAATTGTAAAAATGGTTTAGTTTTCTTAGAATGACAAACAAATAGGTAGATTTTTTGCGGGGTGTAAAGTAAAAGGAAACGTAGTCACTGTTGAGTCATGTTATCTATTTAACAGATTCAACTACCCGAAATTAGATGGTGACAAGTCTAAATAAACTCCCTAAGACTCGAACCATGTGTGTGGGCTGGATTAACGCATCTTCTCCTGGTGGACTGTTAGTCATCAAGGGTATCACCAGCCTGCAAGGTAGTCAAGTACTTTGTACTGGCCAGATAAACATCTGGTCTCTTCAGGTTATTTGTTCTCTATTGAGGGTCTTCCAATTTTAATTGTTATCTGGCCATCTGCAGAAAAACACAAATTAACTGCAATCTTGGTAAATTATATTTCTGTTATGCATATTCACCAGTCTTTATGTTAGAAAGAACATTTTACCGAGGTTGCTGTTAATTTGGATTCTGCATATGCGCATTTCGACAACTTATGTCTCTTCAGTGCAGATAAAATCAAAATATTCGGAAATCCAAATACCGAAATATGTATAAAGACTGATAGAGAACAAACTACCAAAAACATCTAAAAGAAAAGGCAAAATGTACTTAGAACAGAGCTATGCAAGGAGATACCATTTAGTTTTGAACATTTTTTTAAAGAAAATTTAGATATAGGTAGTTTCTAGATAAAATCGGTTTTCGGTCTTGCACCGAAGTACTGGGTCCTGGGTTGGTGAATACCCTCGGGGATTAACAGTCTAACAGCAGTGACATCAAACCAGTGGTAATAAAATGATATGTAAAAACTTGAAATCGTAGCCAGGAGGAAGTCAAGTGAGATTGTTCAGACGAAACGATTCGATGCCAGATCTAGTAAAATTTGAAAACCGTTGTCGCTAGTAACGAGACTGCTGCATATGATTGTTCCAAATCACGATGGCGACCATAGAACTGAGTTCTAATTTCAGTCGTTCCTACTCATATCCATGGAGGAGTAGTTGTCTAATATAGGATTAAACATCGTTTTAAGGAATTTATTGGAGTATAAATGGGACCAATTCACTCACAAACAAATAAAACTCCGAAGGACTTTTATGATATAATGGCGAGGGACTTGGTCCCATTTATACTCCAATAAATTCCATTCAAACGATGCTTAATCCTTACAATTCTTTTGATTTGATGATAAGTAATTAAATTCTTGTTTTTATAATGCCAATAACACGTTTTTGTTCTTTTTGATTCTCTTGGCGTATGAATTTGTAAAATGAACTTAAATGTAGTTTGGTGAACTTCGTCTTTCGAAAAAAATGGACTTCAGAAATTGCTACCGGAAGTAAAATCAACCAATCATGTCAGCGTATTTCCTATTACGCAAATTATGTAACAATTATCTAGTAATAAACATCTTCTTGGTGTCCCCGTATTAATAGGTTGCTGTAATATTTATAACGTTTAAGCTTGGCTACATACATTCACTAACTATAAGGAGATGATTATAAACGATAGAAAATTGAAAATCATCACGTTTTATCATGAATTCATAAATAATGTCATAAATTTTAAGTCTTCAATACAATGCTTTATTCTGCAACATTGTGTTGATTTAGTTTAGGGTCGATACACTGTAAAGTCCTATATAAGATAAATTTTGGTGATATAAGAGTCAAGGCTTGAAATTAACACCTGTTGCCGGGCACACATGCTGTCTGGTATTATCGACTAATTAAGTTTATTATCGGAGTACAACGTGAAGGTTTAGAAAGTTATCGCGGTACAAAGCGGCTTTAATCCTACCACTAGCTTTTGCTAGTGTCGATACCAAAGTTCCTATTGTTATTTATGTTTGTCTGAAGTCTATTATGTATTTTTTTTCTGGTGCGGTTCCCCTGTGGATTGTTTCGTGTGATTATAGATTTCGGATATCGTAGGTATTTACTATTATCTTGACTGTATAATTAGATGTTACAGTATAGCACATATAACTATTACTTTCATTTTATGGCTGCTATCCCGACCACAGACATTAACGCCATTCAAAATGCCTGTTTCACTCATATTGATAAATGGAACTTAGTTTTTTTTGTTTCAATATAATCAAGAATGTCCATACAAAGATAAAAAGTGACACTGCGGCGATACTATTAGGGACGTTCAAAGAGCATTGGGTACATGTGAAATTGCACTGTCTTTGTCTTCGAGCTTAAAAATTTGATTAGGGCAAACATGCAGGGAATTCTAATAATTTGTAAATACGGGGTTACCTGACCAATCAAAAGCTGACACTTGCCTATAGCATTCTCTTTGACAACCGAGCGTGGCGAACTTTCAATTTTAACAAAAATGTGTAATAACAATGTTTCAACGTTGTGCAAAATAAACAAAAATGATATTAAATTATCGGTAAGTATTTTACGAAAGGATATGGAGTAAATGAACATGAGACCATAACACATATGTCAACTCCAACTGCACCAATTTTAATGAGCTGTACGGCCATCTCGGAAATTTATTCCTCATCAGCAGCACTAGTGTATGATATTTTTACAAACTCATACAAAAGTGAGAGCCACAGTATTGAAAGAAAGTCAGCAGAATGCAAACTGCATCATCTGAAGTTCGTGAAAGTAGTTAAGGGAGTATGAGCGTCAGATTTCAGAAGCATTCGATATCCTCAGGTTTTATCCACTCAAACAGGGTTAATTTTTTTGCACATGGATAATATTTTCTTGATCATAAGTCACTTTCAAATACATAAAATAGACAAATATGCAAAATTTATCAACTTCAAATTATATTTTCATATTTTTTAAGGCATACAAACAGCTAATGGAAAATAAAGGAAAACTCCAAAGAGAACTGTTTCCAGCCAAAATTTAGATGTATTATATCCCAAAAATTCTAACATTGAATTTCAAAATTTTTTGCTCATGTTGTTCTATTAGCAAAATTAAAAAAAAAAGGTCAGACTTTTAATTCTAATTACAAAATTTCTGACACTTGTACTCCCTTTAGTTCAATTGTATTATATATTTAATCAAATTTGGTCAAACCAACCTAATCAGCCACGTTGTAATACCAGTTTCAGTCGTTTCACTAGTCCTTGTGCATTAAACGTTGTACCTGTAGCCGTTCGTTTGCATCAAGCACATGTACCAGGTCGTGGGCGTTTTATGACGGTGAATATCGGAAGGATGTGTGTCGAGTACTGCTTATAAATACACCTGATATGGAAATTGCCTGTGTCTAATACCGTATAAGTGGCGAGGACTTAACTTTCGCTATATTCGCGACCATTCTTAAGACGCGAAAATTGCATTCCGCGAAATATAATTCATATGAGACTTTATACAGTAAATGATTAGCAATCGCAAAAAAATGATTCCTGCGAAAATAACATCAATAAATTTCGAAAGAAATCGTGAAATTTGCGTCCCGCGAAAATAACCACTTATACGGTATGCTCAAGTTCATGTTCTCCTGAGCAAATCGCCAATTGAATACAAACATATGTTGTAATTTCTATGCGATCTATGTATAAAGCCATATTTTGTACTGTCTATTGTAAATTGCATATTATTATGTCTATAACCAAAAATTTTCACTAGAAGCAATCATTGCATATCAAAATGTATCGGCAAACAGTAATATACCACCAGTCCGGAGTGGGAAAGTGAAAGGTGAAAACATGGTTAATACAGAAGAAAACAACGTATAACAGCAAGGACAAAGCAAATAAACAGAGCAAACCCAAAAATAAAAAAAAGGAGAAACTCTCTGCTAAATCTCCAAAATCATGACACAACCAATTTCTTGGTTGTTTTCATCAAAATGTACAATATGCTCTAATTAGAAATTCAAAATGAGAACAGTTTCCTCTGAAATAGCGTTATATACTGTAAATGTGTTTATTTTCGCGGAGGTTAATTTCGCAAAAGGTCATGCCCAATCCTTTCGCTTGGTTAAAATATTCGCGGATCTTCAAATTTTGATAGAAAAACTTTGTTATTAAAAGTTTTCGCGTGGGGGTTATATTCGCGTAAAATTGCCAAATGCGAAACAACGCGAAAATTACCCCCACGTGAAAATTTCCACGCTTACAGTATTGTCCATCACCGTTTTACTTGTGATACTGACAATAAATTGAATACCTTGTGGATACTACAGTAAACCCTACTTAAACCCGTTCATCAATACAGTAGTATATCGTGAAATGAATTATTTTCAACAAAAAAATGTTTAAGTGTAATTAAAAAAGTTTAAATTTTATCTTTATTGCAAATTGTTAAGATCAATAGGGATCATGACTAAGTCATAACGCAAAGTATTATATTCAAACATCACATGCAATTATCTGTTACCTAGCATCATGTTTGGAATACTAGATAGTCAGAATGCATTTTCATCTATTTATTTCTCATTTCTCATTTCATTTTGAATTTAAAAAAAATCTTCAGCAGATCCCTTTGTTGTCCAAGGTTAGAACCACAACACATCAAGTTTAAAATACCACAGTTTTAGTATTTTCATCATTTGTCTTCATTAACCGGTTGAACTGCCCTATTCCAATATATTAAAGATTTTTAAAGAACTCTGTCATTGGTACTAATTACAATTTGCAACATAGACGAAGGAGAAGTTAAATGTCAGGATGGCATCAAAGAAATTAAAATACGATTCTTTATACTAAATGTCAAATAAATATAATATAAAAGATAATTATACTTACCTTCTACCTGTAGCAGAAATACAATAATCCATAAAATAATAATGAAACTAAATTTCCTCATTGTTACAAAAAACGCTTAATAGACCTCACGGCAACAAGTATATTTTATACAATACAAATCACAATATCCAATTTGAATAAAGTCATCACACTTGCATCATATATACTTTTCAGAGTTCGTAAGGTTACTTTTGGCCTTTTTTAGAACATTTGCACATTTACATACGAACGTACTTAAGAGCCTTTCTTAGCACTCTCCTAAAATATCAATAAATTTCTGCAATTATGTTTCATTTGGCAAAATGTCATGAAACTATAATAAATTCTAATGATCAAGCAAATGGACAGATAATTTAAGCGATCGTTGAATCTGATGACATCTATAATAACATTGGCTAACCGCACATAATCAAAGCTCTTGGTGTCATATTCAATAAACTATGGTTGTTACAAATAATTAAAACGGGGATGTCTCAGAAATTGGAGGATTATAAAAGTTTAGTGTTATTTTACAAAAACAGGATAACAGCAAACACCTACAATGGCCAGGAACTACAATCACATGCCATAATTTACAAGCAAACTGCACCAGAAAAAGAACAATGAAAACAAGAGACAAACTTAAATAACGATAGGAACTCGGGATGGCCGGACTTGGTACCGGCACTAGCAAAAGCAGTGGTAGGGTTAAACCGGTTTATAGGTACCCAAACCTCCCCTTATTTTGTCTGTTTTATAAGACAAAATATGTCATAGAAATATACTTGCAATTTTGAAATGTTAATACAGACACTTCTGCACACAATTATTAACTGACAAAGCCAATAGACATATTGTTGTCATTGTTTGTCCCACGTGGTGTGTCCATACATCCGTGTTCACATCACTTATACTTGTAAAAAATGTTCGAAATTTGTGATGAAATCTTCCCATAAAAGCACGTTTTTTCATATTAATATTAGGTTTAGTTTTCTGTATAACCATGTATCATACACTTTTTCAAGTGGGTTTCGTGAGATCTAACCAAAACTTGAAAAGTTTTACCGCTGCCACCACACGCATGGTATGAATTTTTGCAGGTCGTTGTAATATACATGTTGGTGTTGTTGAAAGCAGGTAGAGACTTTTTTAACTGTCCAGTAAGTTGTATTTCTGAATTATTAGCTAACTAAGGAATTAGTGAGGTATTTAAGTATAGTGAAGAGGAGTATCGACATGTCTTTATGCAATGTTAAAAAAAGGATAGCAGGAAACGCCTACAATGGCTGAAAATTATAATTACATGCAACAATTTGCAAGGGAACTACACAGGAAAAACACGTATAAGACAAAAGACAAACGTAGAAAACGATAGGAACTCGGGACAGCCGGACTTGGTACCGGCACTAGCAAAAGCTATTATTAATAAACTATTATTGGTAGTGGCAACAAGATTGACGCATATGTGATTGTTTTCTCACACTGTGCTTTCTCACATAAGTAGCCAAAAATTGAACAGTGTAACTGTTTATGTGCTTAATTAATCGTTGGTTTTAATTCCACTAAATCTGCTTTCCCTGTGAAGTTGTTAGGAATCCACCAACAAACTGATGATAAATCTACATTTTGGTTAAAACAATTGAATGCCAAATTTGCAGTTAATCTTAATTCTAAAAGGCCACTATATGAGTATTAAATTCAAAGCCCTTGTAAAAGGTTTCAAGACTAATTTTTTAGGGATGATTTTCTTCATCTTATCTATACAAAAGAGCTCGAAATTAAGGAAACTACAGATAGTTCCACGTCGGCCTCATTCCTTGACCTCCATCTTGAAATTTACAACAGATATACACTAAAAACTAGGCTGTATGACAAACGTGATAATTTTTCAAATAGTCAACTTTCTTTTTGTTTGTAGCAACATTTCAAAAGCACCAGCTTATGCAGTTTACATCTCACAACTCATTCCCTACTCAAGGGCTTGTGGTCGATACAGTGATTCTCTTGATAGAGCCCAGTTGCTTACAAATAGACTACTTAAGCAAGGGTATGTTACCGAAAACTTAAAGTCATCACTACAGAAATTTTACGGTCGACATCACGATCTTGTGGATCGCTATTTGATATCTTTTTCAAAGACAACAGACCTGTCCCTTTACAACTAATGTTTGTTTTTTCCCTCTACCGGACTGACTTTACTACCGGTGTTGACATGTTCAACACGCTGGGTGTCTTAAAAAAGCAGGAACTGCCATGGTTTTTATTGGGTTTGTGTTGTTCATGTGTATATGTGTCTTCATTTTTCTTTTTTGTCCCGTACCCATATGGTGTTCTTGTTTCTTAATGTTTCCAATGTTGCCGTTGTCCATTGGTTGTTTGTTCTTATGACTGACGGTTCGGTTCACTCTTACTTTCTGCTTGCGTTGATAAGTATTAGATGTTTGCTTGCTAATAGATGGGTTATCGGAATATCAGTCTTTTTAGTGTATTTTAGTTGAAAACACGTAATTTGATTGATATTTTTTATAACAAGTAAATTAATATTTCAAAATCTGGTACTTTTGCTAACCTATGTTATTATTATGTTGTTTTTTTTTCAGTAAATTTGAACTGCTCGTCTTTTATTGTTTGCAAGTAAACTAATCATTGATTTGTCATATATTTTTATATCAAATTGGGGTTATAACAAAACTATCGAACAGAGTACTCAAGAGCGAAAGTCCATGACACAAAAAGACAAACCATATGGCAACCACCGGAGAAATTTTCGACCGCAATTGTCCTGACTTTGTGCACTCTACAACTGGCGTTTAGATCCTAAACGTAATGCTAAGCACTTTTTTGTACCTCTTTATTTAACGCAAAAAAAGCGTAAACGCGTTTAGAATGTGCTTAGAATCTAAACGTGTTTAGAACGTGCGTAGGGTTGTTTATAGGGTGTGGATTTTTGTTACTTTGGTTTTGGACATTCTTCTTTTATTTATTTAATATTTCAAAATTCATCTCTCTGGTTTTACTTTAGTTGAGAAAGTACTACAATTCAAATCCATAACTGTAGCTTCCATTACCTGAAAGACATAAAAAGAAAATAAATAAAACAAAATTTAATAAATTATGCAAATGTAAATGCGAACATATAACTTAATCTTTTCAAATACTAGTAATAGTGAATGTGATGAAAAGATCTATCCAAATCTTTCTTTGAAATTGTAACAAAAGGTACCAACACCAGGATAAACAGGCAATCAAAGTTCATTGTTTACACTGAATAAAAGAAATCAAGATATAAAATGTAACAATTAACATTAAANAAATCTGTAATATAGCAACATCTCCCCAAACAAAAGACACCAAGATTCTGCATTGCTTATCGCCACTTTTCACTTTTCAAAACCAAGCAAAGAAAGATTACAGCGCCTCCTACACGGACAACAACTCTTCATTTGAAATGTCTAAACGCGTGTAGGTCTCAACACGTTTAGAAAGTGTTAAGGTGCTTAGAATGTGTCAAACCAAGATGGTTCTTACTTCTAACACGTTTAAATCCTAAACGTGTTTGGCACTAAACATGTTTAAGTCATAAAGTGCTTAGGAATTAAACACAATCCTAAACGTGTTTAGGGTTAAACATGTTTCAAATATGTTTAAAACCTAAACGTCAGTTTTACACTGTACAGGAACAAATAAAGGGATATGGAGTAAATGTATATGGGGCAAAATCTCTATAAATACATGGTAAGATTAAGTAAATGGAACAAAGCTTCCATTGTTGTTCTTTATCTTCAAATCACCATGAGGCCTTCAACAAAGACCAAACACTCTTACCTCAAAGTAAGTTCAAGACGGTCCCTATCATCGGTTTTAGCGGAATCTACTTGCTAAATATTGAACAACGCCACACCCATGTATCCACTGTTTTTGTCATTTATGCGGGGTCGTCAACAAGCATAACATATCGCGCAAAGTTCTCTTATAAGGACTAGTCATCGGTTGCCCTACAAAAGGACAAATATACAAAATACAATTTTTAACCGATCACAGCGCACTCATCGAGTTGATTGCAAAAAAAAAACATAGTTGGCAACTAAAATCGGGAGATGTGGGCAATTTATATACAGATGCCCAGAAAAATAGTGTAATTTTTTACAAAACAAGAAAGCCAAATGTTGAATTTTGATATTGCATTTCCAAACAAAAAAAATGGTGGGTAAAGCCGGTTTTATATTTTTGAACATGAAATCGAGAATTGATAAGCACGAATTTTTAAATCCTTGGAAGAACTTATTGACCTTTTGACATTCGTTCGTATATTTTTCGAAGAAAACATGCACATTTTGGACTGCATTGTTTTAATATTTGCTAGTTCTGTATAATTTTTTTTAACTGAATGTAACTTTTTAGGTCCCAGAAAGAAAACATTATTTTCTGTAAAAAAAAAAACAGACGAGTTAATATAAGATCCGATTGGATGTACAAAATGTCCAAAAAATCGTTTCATAAAGAAACAAAACGTAAGTTCTTACAGAAGTTCTTTCTAATCGGTGCTTGTTATGTTGAAACTGTTTTGACAGGTTGACGTGAGCGTTTCCGTCACGACGAGTGTTTGGAGTTTAATTTAGTTTGCATGTTGCAGACATTTAAATAACAACTGTTATGGCACATGTGCAGCTTCTGAAAGGTTAAAAAATACCATATGTCTTCGTTTTGATTTAATTTAGCTGAGCTGTGACCTTAAAATATACTGTTGTATTAATTTAATAAAGTAATTGTTATTTGACAGCTTCGTGTTAAAAGTTCAAGCTAATAACAAAGGTAATTTAATAAAAGCATCTTGCATGTCACATCAGAGAGAGCATGTTTCTTTCAAATAGATTAAAAATTGTTTTCTGTCAAGAAGACTTTGTATGTTATTAATTGAATGATTGCAGACAAGATGTGCCAATGTCCTCCGATTTTCTCTCTCTCCCTCTCTAGCCTTTTTATTCGCCCGTCGAAAGACGGACGTATTATGGTATACCCTCCGCCGTCAGTTTTTTGTAACCGTTAGACATATTGATTTAATATTTGGTATATGAGTATATTTAGGTGAGATACAGATCAAGTTCGAATTTGGTTCCCCTTGGTTGATTTTGTACAGAGTTATGGCCCTTGGACTTAGTGAAATTTTGAAAAATATTGGTTTCCGGAGTTTTTTCTATAACCGCTTAATATATTGATTTGATATTTGGTATATGAGTATATCTAGGTAAGATACAGATCAAGTTCGAATTTGGTTCTGTTCGGTTGGTTTTGTACAGAGTTATGGCCCTTGTACTTAGTGAAATTTTGAAGAATATATGTTTCCGGAGTTTTTTCTGTAACCGCTTATCACATTGATTTGATATTTGGTATATTAGTATATCTGGTTGAGATGATTTAGATGAATTTGGTTCTGGTCAGATGATTTTGGCCCTTCGACTTAGTGAAATTTTCAAAATATACGATTTTGAAGTTGTTTTTTTTTCTGTAACCACTTGACATATTGATTTGATTTTTGGTATATGAGTTACAGATCAAGTTCGAATTTGGTTCCGGTTGGTTGATTTTGTTCAGAGTTATGGCCCCTTTGACTTAGTGGAATTTTGAAAAAAATATAGGTTTCTGGATTTTTTTTCTGCAACCGTTAGGACATATTGATTTTATATTTGGTATATGAGTATATCTAGGTGAGACGATTTAGTTCGAATTTGGTTCTGGTCAGTTGATTTTGGACAGAGTTATGGCCCTTCGACTTAGCGAAATTTTGCAAAAAATAGGATTTCAGAGTTTTTTTTTCTGTAACCACTTGACATATTGATTTGATTGATTGACTGATTAATATGGGGTTTAACGTCACATTCAGCAGTATTTCAGCTATCTCAGTTTTAGTGGTGGAGGAAGTCGGAGTGCTCAGAGAGAGCCACCGACCTTTGGTTGGTAACTAACATACCTTATCACTTAGATTGTAAGTCAAGTTCACTCTTTTTTGTAATGTACAAGGCGGGGCGCGAACTCACACCACAGTGGTGATAGACTTCAGTGGTTGTATAGGTAGTAGAACTACCTTAACCACTCGGCCACCCAGGCCCCATATAGATTTGATATTTGGTATATGAGTATATCTAGGTGAGATACAGATCAAGATGGAATTTGGTTCCGGTCGGTTGAATTTGTAGAGTTTTTTCTGCAACCGCTTGACATATTGATTTGATATTTGGTGTATAAATTTATCTAGGTCAAATATAGATCGAATTCGAATTTAGTTCTGGTCGGTTCATTTTATACAAAGTTATGGTCCTTGGACTTGGTGAAATTTTGAAAAATATAGGTTTCTGGGTTTTTTCTGTAACTTCTTAACATATTGATTTAATATTTGGTATAAGTGTATATAGATGAGATACACTTCAAGTTTGAGTGTGGTCCTGGTTGGTTGATTTGGTACGGAGTTACGGCTCATGGACTTGGTAATTTAAAAAAAAGAGCAAAAAACATCAGTTTCTCCATCGTTTCTTTACAATGCGTGAACATGTTGATCTGATACATGGTATATGAATGTATGTTTATAAATTACTGATTAAGTTTAAATTTGGTCCTGTTGAATGATTTTTGAAAAATATTTTTTTTGAAAAATTCATTTATTTGGCACCTTTTCTGTGCATTAAGTTTACATATTAATTTAATTTTTGTAAAGTAAGGCACATATTCTGTTTGAATTTTTTTTTCAATCAAAATTTTGTTGTGGTCCAACAATGCCATAAAGTTCGAGTTGACTGTGGATGGGCGTATCATGTGCTCTTGGCACAGCAATTTATAAATTCGTCTTGCATTCAACATACAGTAGGGTGCAGACATAACCTCTCGTCCAAGTTAACTTTAGGAGCAGTCATGAGAACAGTCCTAAGTTAACTTGAAGTTAGAGCCCTGACTGCTCTGACCATGCAGTCATAGAGCCCTGACCGCTTTAACCTGTCACAGAATCCTTACAGCTCTGACCTGTCATAGAGCCTTGACTGCTCTGGCCAGTCATAGAGCCCTGACCACTCTAACCTGTAATTGAATCCTGACTGCTCTGATAAGGGATTAGTCGTATAGCTCTAAAACAATACAAGAACTGTAAATACCTAAAATTTAATACAGCAATGGATATGTCCCGCATTCCCTACCACACGCACACGATTCACACGACGAACGCACACATTTTTCACACGTTGAGAGCAATTTTCTTCAATTTTGCCGTAACTATATCAGAACTACCAGAAAAGACAGGGGCGGATCAGACCAGACTTTCTGCTA
>MJUU01038866.1:0-20916 GCA_002080025.1 Modiolus philippinarum | reverse complement strand
TCTTCTTCTAGAGAGCTGCTGAATAGATTTAAACCAAACTTTGCATAATGATGCTTAATATGAGAAGCTGACCAAGTGCTGTTTCTTCGATGCTGATCCACCATCCAATATAGCCAGCAGCAATGAATTGGACCCTAAGGAAAAATGCATACAAAGATATAATAGAAAACCACTGAATGGATTCAATTTAAACATTGCATAAATGAAACTTGTGAGATTTTGACCAAGTTTGTTACTTTGGTGATGATCCGTCTTCGAACATGGCAACAATTGGCAAAACTTAGTTTAACATAGGACCCAATGGGAAATGCATAAAAAGATCTTTTGCTCTGAAACTGCTTGAACAATTTCAGTAGAATTTTGATATGATAGTCCTTGGGTGACCCTCTACAAAGTTTTATGTTAAATAGCTACCAGCAGGGAATGTAGATTAACATAGGCCCTTTAAGTTTGGAAACTGCATTCAAAAATCTTCTCTGAAACTGCTGGAACAATTTTAATTCAATTTTATGAAAAGTTTCTGATTTTTCTGTACATACACCACCAAATATGGACCATCAATTGGGAATAATAGTGCTGCATAGGACCCAGGTGAGCGATACAGGCTCTTGAGAGCCTCTTGTTATTATTATTATTACTCTTCCTCCAACTAAGGATTAAATATCTAAGAACTATATTGCAGAATTTACCGGAACTTTGTAGAAATGTTCAGTAAGATGAGAGGGATGAGTTCATTCCATAGTTCGTCCGTCTGGCGTAAACTTTCATTGAAGATCTTCTCCTCTGAAACTACTAGGCCAATTGGAAAGAAACCTGGCCACAATGGTCCTTAGGTGGTCCTCTACAAAGATGGCCGCCAGCGGGTATCACAGTTTTAACGTTGGACCCAATGGGAAAAGATATTCAAATATATTTTCCTCTTCTGAAAGTGCTGAGTCAAGTAGAACCATACTTTGCCACAATAGTTCTTTTAAAAATGATGTTTTTCAGGTCAGCGCTTTATCCAAAATGGCTGACAGCGGGGAACATAGTTTTAACATTGGACCCTATTGGAATACACATTAAGAGATCTCTTCTGAAACTACTGAGCCAATGGGAACCAAACTTGGCCATAGTAGTTCAAAGGTGGTCCCCCTGCAAAATAGATTTTTTTCAGGTCACCGCTGTATTCAAGGTGGCTGCCAGTGGGGAACACTGTTTAAAGATTGGACCCTATGGGAAAAGATATATATTCAAAGATGTTCTCATCTGAATCTGCTGAGCTGATTGGAACCAAACTTGGCAAAAATAGTCTTTAGGTGGTCCTCTGCAAAAAATAAAAACGTTTTTTTTCGTATCTGTGCTATATCAAAGACTGCCACCAGGAGGGAAAATAATTTTAACATTGGATCTTAGGGAAGAACTTTCAAAGATCTTCCTCTCCGAAGCTGCTGAGACAACTGGTACCAAACTTGGCAACGATAGTCTTAAGGTTGTCCCCTGCAAAAAATGTGTGTTTTTCAGGCCACTGCTATATCCAAGATGGCTGCTAGCGGGAGCATAGTTTTAACATTAGACCCTTTTGAAAAAGACTTTCCTTCCGTAGTGCGACAGTGTTTTACCAGCAGACTAGGCTCCTTGAGCTAGCCGGCAGTTTAGCGGCGAGCACTCTTTGACCCATCTTTCAAAATTACGTTTTGTCCCCCCCCATTTTTCTTTTCTAGATTGTGGTCATGGAGTTAGTAGTCTACCTGTATGGGTTTTATTCGTATGTTTATTCTACGATAGGGAAACGGGACAGAGAAAGGGGAGGTTTGGGTACCCATAAACCGGTTTAACCCTACCGCTGGCTTTTGCTAGTGCCGGTACCAAGTCCGGCTGTCCCGAGTTCCTATCGTTGTTTATGTTTGTCTTTTGTATTTTTATTGTGGGTTTTTTTCTTGTGCAGTTCCTATTTACTTTCTGGCATGTGGCTATGTTTTTCGGCCATTGTAGGTGTTTCCTGTTATCTTTTTTATTCCATTTCAAAGATCTTCTCCTGTGAAAGTGCTGAGACAATTAGAACCAAACTTTGCCACAAAAGTGTTAGATTGTCCCTTGTAAAAAATGTGTTGTTCAGGTCCATGACCAAATGTTTTTACTCTGTTGTCGAATTGTCACCAAACACGGTTGCCAGCAGTGAATCTTCTAAATTGAACCCTATGAGAAATACATACAAAGATCTTCTATAGAACTTCTGTATGCATTTATAAGAAATATGGCATGAATTATTTAAGAAGTGCTGATCAAGAAAGCAGGTAGCAGGGAATAATGGTTAAATGTTGGACAATTTGACGCAAATGTTTCTTTACATAGTTTGAAATTAAGACCCTTTAACAAAAACGTTTATTTTTTTACTAATTTCATTGGTCATGCTCCAGGCGAGCGATACAGGCTCTTGAGAGTCTCTTGTTCTTGGAGTTTATGCTCTAGGTGAGCAATACAGGCTCTTGAGAGCCTCTTGTTCATAGAATTGATATGGTCAGCGTTGCTTTATTTTGCCCAGAACTCGATGAAAGCTCCGGTAACATATAAAGGCCACCAAATTATGAAAAAAAAGATATATCTAGTTGAAACAATATGTTTACTACGCTACCCTCTTTAAATACAAATAATTTTGTTTGTTTCTTTTAAGCTTAGTTCATCGTTTGGGATCGTCACTATCTGTTTTCAGTGATAGTCAATAATTTTAAAACCTGTTGTTCGGGATTGCCAAGAGCTGGAAATAAAACGAGGATCCCGCCATTATGCAGTACTAAATGAAAAGCTAGATTTCATATACAATAAATCAAATGTTGTACATTACATAAGCGTCGAAATTCTTAAGTTTTATAAAGGCGTTTTTAGATGAAAAGTGTTTTAATGCAGATTTTCTGCAATAAAATTTAAAATTGCAATTTTCTTCCTCAAAATCTCCGAAGTTTCAAAAGATCGTTACTTAGTATTTGTCATGAATATTCATAGACATGTTAGCTACATTTAAAGCATAAAAGACAAATATATTATTGAATATTAATATGATNAAAATTGATTTGTGTTCACTCAATTGGCCAGCAAAAAAATATTGCAAAATGGAATAAAAAGGAAATAATGAGTGTGTCAGTGTGCAGACTTAGCTACAAATGATCTTTTTTGTCTCAGTGAACTTCAATGGAATCAAAATTTGAAACATAAGACCCTGTTTACACTTGCAGATTTAGATCAATATAATCTAAAGGGAGATCCAGTCAAAATTGATTGATCTTACAAAAGTTTACAGGATTTAGACTGATTCAGGATTGATTTAAAATAGTCCACATTGCAAGGTGGTTTTAAAAAGATCGATCTTTTAAAGTCAGTTTATACATGTTTACGCTTAAGACTAAAAATTTTTTGGTTTTTCACTTAAATCTTGATAAAATAAACAATATAAAAGTTAGCATCAACCAAATTTTGTAAATATACTCTTGGAGTAAAAAAATGTGCAAGCAATTTAGCCACAAAAGCAGAACTTGGTAGATACCCAATAGATTGTTTTATTAAAACTCAGTCGCTTCTATATGAAGAGAGAATATTTAATACAAAAACAAATCCTATTCTTAAAGAGTGTTATAATGTGTCAAAAATGATGGATTCAAATGGTATTTATTCATGGTATACATATATAAATCGGCGTTTTACATTTCCGCAAATTGGCATTACGTTTCCGAAAAAAATATATTACATTTCCGCAAAAAATAGTTTACCTTTCCGCAAAAAATATATAGTACTTTTCCAGAAAAAAAATCGTTTCCGCAAAAGAAATATCTCACCTTTGTAAAATATTTTACGACTTTATATCCAAAATTTTCAGTTTATACAATTAAAAAAAATAATAAAGACGACCGCTACATGATCAAATAAATTTTGAACATTCAACTTTTTTTCTTTTTTTTAAGTATTTTTGTACAAAAGTATTACATACAATATTAAAAAGAAACACATACTATCATAGCCAACAAGTATTTATTGTTTTGATACTTTTTTAAGACTTTTGTCAGCAGTTTATTTTTGTGGGTTAAAAAGAGAACATATCTGACCAGTATGGTCATCTCATACTTGTATTTCAAATTTCAAATTCAAGGGTAAAGATGTTCAAAATCTTAACTGGATTTATCAGTGAAGTCTTTTTAAAGCTTATCCCAATAGTCAGAACCAAATAGTGTGGATCCACACAGTACATTCATGCACAAAGCTTACGATCATATTTTTTTTTCAATTTTATTTAATCATTATAAATCATATTGAAATTTTAATTAAAGCTACCTGATTAACCAGGTAAATTTTCGGAAACGTAATGCATAAAATTTGCAGAGACATAAACTTTTGCGGACACGTAATAATTAACATTTGAAAAATTTGCGGAAAAGTAATGCGCCCATATAAATCATATTAGAGAGGAACTAAATGTTATTAATATTAATAATTGTGAAAATGATTGTTTCAAATCTAGTTCTAAAACCAATAAAAAGTATTTTAAAAGGGAGACTAGCAATTTCTTAAAAAAAAATATGAAGAAAAAATTATCAATTTAGATGAAAAAAGTAAACTACAACTATTCAAAGCAATTAAAAATGACTATAACTTTGAAAATTACTTATATTGTTTAAACCCTGAAATAAGAAGGTTGATTTGTAAATTTAGAATAAGTGATCATGTATTACAAATTGAATCTGGAAGATATAAGAACATTCCCAGAGAACAACGTCTTTGTAACTTCTGTAACAAAATTGAAGATGAGGCACATTTTATATTAGAATGTAAAACAAACCAAACTATAAGACCTCAGTTCTTGTCAAATTTTAATTTTGAAACTGATGAAACTTCAACCTCAAAACTCAAAAAAATTCTAAACCCAGATACAAAAGAACAAGTACAATTGCTAGGCTCCTTTTTAAAACAGCCAATTTCACTGAGGACAGGGGTTAGTTGATTATGTTTGTTTATGTATTTGTGTACTTTATTAGTTTTGTAGCCATTAGCCCACAACTGGGCATAAAGTTGCTAATAAATAAATTGAAATTGAATATAATTGAGTTATGAAACTGGACCTAAAATTAAGTTTAAGGCAATATACTAGTAGGTCACAGAGACCTAATTTTCCTGGGGGCTTGGAGTCCACCCAAGATGCACCTATTTCCCAAGACATCCATCTCAACTTGGTTAAACTAAAAATTAATTAAAAGTTTCAGACTATTGATTCTGTAATAAGTTTAATGATATTCTATTTTTTCTTTGGAAAAATAAGAGCACAAAGTACACAAATTGATCAGGACCAGTCGGACACCAGTCATACTTTGGGCTCATTTTCAGTTTAAATTTCGGAAAATTTGGAGTTTTCTTTTTTTTCCAATCAAACTTAACCATCAAGTCAAAGTGATTATTCTTATTCTATGAGGAACTTGAATTTGATAAAAGTTTTGGGTTGTCACTGACATTACAATCATTAGAAATAATCCTAAATTATACAAAAAAAAAAACAAAAACAAAAAAAAGACGAAAACAAAAAACAAAAAAACAAAAAAAAAAAACACAAGAAAAAACGTAATTTTACTTACTTGAAATGCATACTTCTCCGACATGAATGAATTAGAAATGTATGTCTCAACATTTAAATATATTTCTACCGAATATAGTCCTAACACAAATATTGACAGAACGTCCACCTATCAATCAATATACACCGAACCTTGTGTTTTGAAACTTAACACTAACTTATAATCAAGATCATTTATCAAACAAAACAAAAGACGTGTACTTTAAGTTTGTTTTATCTATGGAATACCAATTAGTCTTATATACATATACCACTCTGTGCCGATTTTGTGATAAGCATGCATTTGTGTACTGGCGTTGAAACAGAAATTTATAAACAGATATTACGTCCAATGGGTTTTAAGTACTCTTCTTAAATACATAAGTATTTTAATTTCTTTGCACTCAAATGGTCATATCTTTTGCCATATACTTACATAAACTTATTTAAACATAAAACTCCTTTTTACAAAAACACCGTGGATCCAGGTTTTTTTTTTCGAAATTGGGGTTCTGATGCTGTTCATTCCAGACATTTTTTAAAATTTTTTATCAATTTTTGTCTCGATTCTATTTTTCAGAATAGGAGGGGTTCAACCATCGGAACCTCCTGTGAATCCATCATTTCCTTATGGCAAACACGATAAAGTGAGACTGTGATGAGTAAAAGAGGGGTGTGGGAAGGAGAAAGGCAGGTGATATTTTGACCACAACTTAAATTATGGGCCAGATACAATTATTTCAAGTGTGGCTGTCGAAAAATCTGACCTCGCCATTGTATTTTTTAAGTGTTCAGAAATTATTGTAAAAAAAGAAGACAAAAAAAATATTTTTACTTGCCTTCAGAAAAAATAATTTTAAAGATCTCAAACCTTTCCAGGCACATGCATGATATACATGTACAAGTCAAGTGTAATAAAAAACACAACTTAAATTCCCTTAAAAATCTGTATCAATCACATTTACAAATGCCAGGTTAAAACTGTTCATTAAGTCGTCAAAAGTTTTAAAACTGATTGCCAAGAATGTAGCCTTATAATTGGATTTTAATAATATTTTGTCCTTGTAACAATTTTTTATGTGATCGATATTAAATTAAATGTCCTTTGACACCTAACGTGTTGTAATTATGACTTCTTATAAAGGTCAAAAGACTTTAATTGTCAAAATTTGTGGATCAATAAGAAGATTTGTAGAACAATGATTATATTATGTGGTATATGAAATCATGGGCACCTAATATAAGTACATTGTATATTTTCTGCATTCGATGGGAAAAAAACAAGAAAAGGTAATAAAAAATGTCTATCCAATGATTTTTTTCTAAGCATGTCAATCATTTTTTTAAATTTCTTATTCTGTACTTTGTAAGGGCTGTTCCAGAAAAGTTGGTCTGGGACCCTTTGAAGGCACTTCATATAAATTGGTGTGGGTGGTTGTGTTTTCTTCATTCTTTTGTATTGTACATATGGGGAAGAATTCTATGGGTGGTGGGGGTCAATAAAAAGTGCCTTCAAACCCCCCATGTCAATTTTTCTGGAACAGCCCTAAGGAAGATAACTTCTATTAAAGTGAGTTGAAAAATTGTCCTAAGGTGAGAGGTACATAAATTAGCGCCTCTATCAGTGAACGCTATAAATTTGCTTAAGAATGAACGTAAAATAATTTGAATTTTCAATTTAAATTATCATCGTTTCAAACTGTATCCTACAATTTTTGTGAAAAACAGATATGTTGCTAAAGAAATTTCTATTTTATTGGTATAATTTTTTTATATGGTCACCAAGTTTGTTTTCGTGGTATAGATCGCTAAATAGTTGTTCAATGTCATACAAATCAAGCCTAAAATCATGACTTTTATCGATGAGGTCACTATTTTGACGGCGGGTTTACTGAAAAAAAAAATCCATTTTTGGCATGCATATGTTTTATGTTCAATTATTTATACAGGCAAATAAATTCCGTGACCCTATATAAAATTCACAGCATTAAAACGGGAATTTCATTGTTCAAAACATTTCCTTTTTGCAAAAAAAATTGTAAGAAACGTTTTCATAAATGCACACTTTATTTTTCTGTATGTTTCATATAGATTTTAGACTGGTTTATTTTTCAATTAATCATATTTAAAACATTAAAACAGCTTAAAGAGATTTTATTTCACTTTGAAATTCAGCCTCATTTGGTGCACTTGTATGTAAAATTTCACCGAAATCCGGAAACTTTGCTATTTAGACACTATTACTTTAATAAAGGGAAACTATTTAGGACACTTTGACTTTGAAAAACTGAAGACAGCCTAACACGAATAATAAAAGTTTAGAAATTTGAATGAAAAACAACCCCAAAATAGGGGTCAGGGGCAGGGCTTCAAGCTTCAATTTGTAATTTAACCAAAAAATCTATAAGCCATGATCAGGACCACAATCACTATGATGAATAAATTAAATGCAAGTCATTTTCTGTCATTCAGATGAAAATTTATCTATTTAAACATAAGTTTATTCACACCTACATGCCTATTCATAAATCTCTTTTAAAAGCTCAATAAAAGTTATAAACTACATGTATTTTTCAATTTTTACTATATAGACAAATTTAAAGTATACTTTATATAGTCATTTCTTTATTTGAAAAAAAAAGTGTTTTTTTTTCTGTGTTATGTTTAGTAGTTGACCATTATAAAGGGATTTTGTTTTTATTACTCTCTTTTGACAGACATGCTGAACTTCATAAAAAAATTTCCAACATGATATACATTTGTACCCCCAAAAGGTATGAAAATTTTTCTTAAAAATACAAAATTTGCTGACTGAAAAAATCATATGAAAATGGTTATTTTTAGAATCTATTAAAAAACAAAATGTAGTTTGATAAAATCTATGCAACATTACCAGACTGACAAATATCCATATTATTATAACATACGTGTCAGGTATATAATAAAATCGTAATTTTCACAATATTCACACCGGTATATGAATCTATTGTACCTACATCACACTTGATTTAATTTAGGTCAATTCTATTCAACAAATGGCTTAAATCCTCATTACGAACTGTGTGTATTCCTTTGTCAATTTATGCCGACTACATGTAGATGTGAATTTCATTTGACAAGTCAATCATGTTATATTTCACTTCCTGTTCGATGTAGTATTTCCACCTGTTGCAAGATTATAAAATTTCAAGTGTTGATATATATTATCTTATATAGATAAGACATTTGGCAAACATTCCATAATATTCATATCTATATTATAACTATAAATAGTGTTGATTGAATTGTGCAAACAATGATATAAAACACCTTAATCACTCTATTCAGTCCTTTCTTAAGACCCAATGTTTACACACTGTCCAATAGTTAGACAATATAAAGATAAAATAATAATTCAATTGGCTAGGAGCCTAGACAACTGTTAAAACAAGTAGAACAAGTTAAGACTGGGTCTCTACTGTGTAATATTGCTCCCTTCATCACAAGGAAAAGTCCCTTCCCTCAAATTTTCTTGTCTCAATGTACAATTTGTACTTTAAACAAAAATATAAATACTGGCTTACAAAAGATCCCACGAAGGCAAATCATACTGTGAAAGTACAATTGTTCATGGGGTCCCAATTTCGAGGATTTCGTGGTATGCTAAAACAACGAAATTAAGTTCCCCACAAAATGCATTTTTCCATAGAGTTGGAATGCATCAAACTCGAAACCACAAATTTAAGCACCTATGAAATAGTGTTATCTATGAAAACCACGAAAATTGGATGTCCATGAATAAAAAATATTTCCACAGTATTACTCCTGATACAATATGAACGAACAGCCAGTTAGACTAAAAGAGAATCTTTGACACCCAACGGCAAAATTTCTAGTCTCTGAATAAAGCTTGCAGTGTCTGAGATAATTGAAATCTTACACAAAGATGTGATTTGGCTTCAGAGCTTTTTCGCACTAGTCCTCAAGCCAAAGACTTGTAAATTTGAGGAAGAATTATTTTATTTGGTCAAGTCTTCTAGGTGGGAAAATTTAGAAAATTCCAAAAAGTTCTATTCATTTAAGAATATAAATCTTTTTGTAGTCTACAGAGAAAGATGATGTCAACCCTGGTTCTGTACTTTTACTGGTGTTCCATTTTCTCTTTAAAATAGGATCTAAATCCACAAAAAATGTCATCTCAAGACATACATTCATTCAGCATGTGTTGCCTATTTTTCCTATTCGGCTATTATCAATAATTAATGTAAATGTCCATCCAACCCTTTTATACATCCTAAAATGATACAGCGTCACTAAAAATGAAATCAAGCTATCCCACCAAGCAATCAGCATGAGCAAAAACAGATTTAATATTTATATAAATATAGTTACCTTATAATAAGTCCCTGGAGAAACATGGAGGTCTGACCACGCCCGTGACACGTCCATTTAAGTAAGCCTTATGACTACTTTATGTCATGTCTATCATCCTGATGATCTGTCAATCATACACCTGAATGTAAATAATCACAACTTATGGTCAAGTACATAATATCTCACTTAATATACACCTCTTATCCCACACACATTCTAAATGAACATAGCTATTTGTTAAGTGTTTCTAAGATAAATTTTTAAACTTTTGTTACAAATACAACCAACCATAAAATCACCTGCATAATGTGCATAGAAATCAATATAAAAGTAAAGTATTTTAAGATCAGCAGAGATTCTGCATTTGTATTAGCAATCCTAATTGTAACCTTATTAGCTTTATTTATTTAATATGTCTCAGAGTTAATGATCAGTCTTCACAGAACACGCAGAATACACTGTCGATGTTGGAAATTTTATAATTCTCTGTTTACTGGTGGTGATTTTTAAAATCTGTTGAGAAAATCTGAAATGGTCTTTTTTCAGAAAAAAAGGTTGTTTACCATGAATATACGGAAAATATCAGGATGGAGAATAATAACTGCCCCTTACTGTATTCCAATTGGTAAAATGTCATTAAGATGAAAGGAAATCAATAAAGGCTTACAGGTAAATTACAGATTATCAAATGCATGTCTGTACCATGCTATAATATATATTGACAATTTACTCTATCTTAAGACATTTCATCTTCGTTAAATATGATGATAATCACAATTTTTTCAATCTTGGCAAAACAGGCTAAATATTTATTCTTATATTCATCTGTATAACAAACCACTTCAAAATTCAATTACTTTGTTTACAAACTTTGACACTTAAAATCTTGAATAAAATATTTTTAAGATTTAATCAAACATCACAAGTTAAAATTGGGTGACCATGAGTGTATTGTGGTTTACTGAACCACACAAAATTAACATGACAGATTTTAACATTGAACTAGTTTACAAATAAAACATTTAAATACTAATTTTGTATTTTAAACACAAATAAAAACTTGTTACAATACATTTTACCTTAACACTATATTTTTAAGTTGTATTAAAACATATATTTCAAAAAATTAATTTGACCTTCTTATAAGAAAGGAACGGCCAGGCCCATGTGTGGTGAAAATATCAATGTGCACTACTGCTGAAATCCCAAGGGTAAGATGGATAATTAGTAATTAACCACCTGGGATGGTTACCTAAAAAAATGATTTTAGTACAAAATCATACCAACAAATGATGCTGATGATGGATTTAAGAAATTTAAAAGAATAATCACTTTTCTTAGTGCAGTAGTAAATTTCAGTTACTCATACTGCTAATGTTATCAGAAAATGAAGAAAGAAAACTCTTATTATCAAGTGATTTTAAAAATCACTTATTCAAGTACAATGTAGTAAGAAAAACATTTGTGGGTAATTATCTCCTGTCCCAAGTTAATTTTGGCCAAAAGAGAGATAATTTTAATCAGGTATCAATTAGCATCTTTTGATATTGGCATTATCTCCACTTTGACCATATATGACTAACTTGGTACAGGCAGATAACCGACCAATGTTTTTCATTCCAGTGACTCGGCATGCCCATTCATGTACTGCAGTTGACTACGTAATTCACGTACATTAGAAAACATGCACGTACAATTTTACAAATCAAAACGTGCATGCACGTACATTTTAAATATTGATCATTGAATATTGTGGTTTTCAGACCTAAATTTATTGTTCAATTCAAAAGTGAGAGGAAAATAGATGTTGGCATATGTCATGCAACTTGCTAGGTTCCTTGCGAAGCCGTATAAGTAGAGAAGTAAAAATACTGGACTGGGTTGCACAAACGTCAATTAAGGTTAATTGACATTTAAATTTTAAGAGTAAATTAAATCCTTTACAAAGTCAACCAAATTAATTTACGCTTAAAATTTAAACGTCAATTAACCTTAATTGACATTTGTGCAACCCAGTCCAGGTATGCACATGCACCCTCAAAAATACACACTGTACCCCCAAACTTAAATTCAAAGGGTACATGTACCCCCAACTGCAAACAGCAGTGGGCATGCTGACTGACTGTACAGTTAAACTTTGATGGCTAGAACTGCAATAGTTCAAACCCAATGGATGTCTTGAACCCTTTTTCTGGCCCCTTTGTTCAAAGTTTGACCTAGATATCTCAAACACCCCTTTAACATGAACTGATTTCATCTGTCCCTTGGGTGTTGGACTGCAGCATGCCCACTGCTTTTTGCAGTTGGGGGTACATGTACCCTTTGAATTTTAATTTGGGGGTACAAGGTGTTTTTTAGGGTACATGTACATATACATACCAGTATTTTGACTTTGCTACTTAAAACAGCTTCACAATAAAGGGCTACGCCGAGCGCAGCATGATACGACTGCAGCATGTCGACCACTGAAATTTGAACAAGTGTAATTGAAAGTGAGTGTAGACATACTAAAGAGCTTGACAAAATTATTACATGGACACATTAAGGAGATTGACCCTGTAATTAGCTGGACACAAACTAGGGAAAATGAAAATTAGCCCTTATGACTCCTTATGGTTCCTCTTTGCCCCTTATAGCTCGGAAACGGTAAGAGCTACGCCCAATCCGACGAAAAATTTTAGATAATCTGCAAATTTGCAGTTTTGGCCCCGTAGAACCCCTATAGCTCTGCAACAGCATAAGCTACTCCAAATCAGTTGACATACTACCAAAAGCTTATATCAAGAGGAATCCTAAGAAAAAATCCATCGAAATCCGATGAAAAATAAAAATTTCAGGTAATCTGCAAATTTGCAGTTTTGGCCCCTTTGACCCCTTATAGCTCGGTACATGCTACGTGAAATCAGTTGGCATACTACAGGTTGGAAATTTCCTCAGGAGCACACTGAAAGAAACCCCATCAAAATCGGATTAATAATAAAGATTCTACAGACAAATATGTGAAAACACCCAATTTAACCCTTTTTGGCCCTTTCTTAAATAAAGGGCTACGCCGAGCGCAGCATGATACGACTGAAGCATGTCGAACACTGAAATTTGAACAAGTGTTATTCAAAATGAATGAGGACACAGTAAAGAGCTTGATACAATTATTAAATGCACACAATAACGAGCTTGATCCAGTAATTAGCTTCACACAAACTTAGGAAAATAAAAATTAGCTCTTATAATTCCTTATATATATATCTGCAAGCAATATACAGAAAGCTTATATCAAGAGGAATCCAAAGAAGAAATTCCTATCGAAATCCAATGAAAAATAAAGGTTTCACATATTTCGAAAAATTGCAATTATGGCCCCTTTGACCCCTTGTAGCTTGGAAACAGTAAGAGCTATGCAAAATCTGTTGACATACTGCTGAAAAGCTTATATCAGGAGGAATTCAAAGGAAAAAACCCAATCGAAATCCGATGAAAAATTAAAATTTTAGGTAATCTGCAAATTTCAAATTTTGTCCCCATTTGGCCTCTCATAGCTTGGAAAAGAAACAAATTGTCAAAAATCTGATGGTGCACTATGTTTATTTTCAAAAGGAATCCATTGCAAAAAANGCCCCTATTTTATCGAACCACGAAATCCACGAAAATTAAAACCCCATGAACAATAGTACTTTCACAGTAGTTATCATCTAGCCTTTAGGAAAATAATCAAAAATGAAAAAGAAAAGAAATGGGGTAAATGTCAAGCAGACAACATCCCATATCCAGGTTAAAACGACCCAAAACAAAGCATCTAGGGGTCACCGTACAGTCTTCAACACAGTGAGGAACCTCACACCATATAGCAAGCCCTAAATGGCCCCAAAAAAGGTAAAAAAGTAAATAAATCAATGGTACAAAATGTAACAAACCACATCCAATATCCTTAATATCAAGAAACTAAAATTTTATAAGAAGATGACCAACATATTCCTGACTTGGGACAGACGTAGAAAATTGTGGTGGGATTACACTCATTTTCTTGGATCTAAACCCTCCCCCTGTGTGGTGAATGGCTACAAAATAAATACACAAAACGACTCGCAGTAAAAATCAAACTAGAAAAAAGTCCAACTTATCAAGACAGGTACCCTTACAATGAAGTACATAAAACATGAAGACAATACACACGGGTACCGTCCGGACAAATGCTCGCAGTTACTATCAGCTAGGTAAGTACATAATTTCCGTTGGCGTTGACTATGATATCAAGCCTTCTTATATATGAAACTTCAATTGAAATACCTCTAAATAGATTTTGTATAACGTATATAAATCCCAACAAGAGGCTCTCAAGAGCCTGTATCGCTCACCTGGACCATGGCTGACATAGACAAAAGGCATTTCCAATAGGAAAACGAAACATAAAATTTAGCAGAATACTGTTTTTCTCTAAATTACAATATTCTTGTTTGGTTTCCATAGCAACTGGAAGATCCACCATCCATTACAAACCATAACAGAACACTATTCAAAAAAATTTGGGCAAGGGGTTCCCCTTATAATCAAAGTAATACATATTGCTGAAATTAAAACATTCAGACCACATTTCAAATAAAAATTCAAAAATATGGGCAGTTGTTCCCCTTAAAATCAATAGGGCCAATGTAAAAATTGATGGGTGTTCCATGGAACACTTGTGTCGCCTGCACTACAGAAGAGTCATTTTTGTTCCAGTGAAGCTCTAAAATATGCAAAATTAAAATTTTACTTATAATGTGCATGTCTAGATTATGAGAAAAACATATTCTGCAAATTTGGTTAAGAATATGAATTACAGTTTTAAGGACTTGCAGATTCACAATCTAATTTAACATATGAGCTTAGTGGCTTGGCAAACCTCTAGAATCGGTAAAAAAAATCTAAGTATAATGTGCATAACCAGACCTAATATACAAAATATACTGAAAATTAGGTTGGAATCTGACAGACAGTTGTGAAGGAGTCAAAGATTAAAAAACCCAATTAACAAATGAGCTATTTTGGCTCTGTTAACCTCTTAAATCTGTAAAATCAAAATTTTAAATATCGGGTGCGCAACTATATCAAGTGATCAATGTATTCTGAAAGGCTGGTTGGAATATGATTTACAGTTTTGAAGGAGTTGCACATAAACAAACAGAATTAACAAATGAGCTATTCTGGCTCAGTGAACCTCTTAAACTGCAAAATCAAAATTTTAAGTATCAGATGCACAACTACATCAGGTGAACAACACATCCTGCAAGTTTGGTTAGAATCTGACTTATACTAGTAGTTGTGATGGAATTGGGGATTAACAAACCAGATTATCAAATGAGCAATTTTGGCTCTGTGAACCTCTAAAATCTGTAAAATCAAAATTCTAAGTATCATGTGCACAACTACACCCGGTGAACAACTTATCCTGAAAGTTTTGTTAGAATCTGACTAGCAGTTTTGAAGGAGTTGCAGATTCAAAACCAACAGACTCACAAATGAGCAATTTTGGCTCTGTTAACCTCTAAAATCTGCAAAATCAAAATTCTAAGTATCAGGTACACAACTACACCAGTTGAACAACATATCCTGAAAGTTTGGTAGGAATCGGACAAGAGGTTTGGAAGGAGTTGTGGATTCAAAAACTGTCGGGAGGACGCAGGACGACGACAACGTAAGATGACCGGCAGTAATCCCTGTGTGTCTACTCTGGACTGCTTACAGCAGGCGACACAAAAAAGGTATTTTTTCTGTCTGACCACATTAGGATGAGTGAAGAATAATAATAAAATTGTTTGTCAGAAGTGGAGTTTTCTTAATCATGCATATTCTAAAATTGTGCTCAATATTTTCCAATGTTGTTTGTCTCGATTATGGAGAAAACAACATGTCGTAAATATATAATGCATTATTAAATGTAGTGGTGTTCTGATGATCGGTAAATGTCTCAAATCCGTCGGTTGACTATCTAGATGTGATTAATCGATTGAGATATTCTTCAATCGATTGATAATCGGTTACTGTAAAAGGGGATATTTTCGTGTGGTTTAAATTTCGCGATTTTGATATCTTAACCTATTCGCGAGATTTTATTTTCGCATTTCTCACTTAGGGTTTCGTTACATATGTAATGAAAACAAATTAACGTGAGGGGGAAATTTTCGTGAATATGTGCCAATCGCGAAATAAGCGAAAATAAAGCCCTTGCAAAAATTTCCCCGTTTACAGTAACATGAAGTAAATGTGACCTTTAGGGAAAAAATAGGAAGGCCATGAAAAGTTAATATATTTGAAAACTTGCTCTCCTTGATCAGTTTCAGCTCAGCTTGCTCAAACCAGGATGTGCTTTTGCCATCACTTTGCATCTGTCATCCGTCTGTCATTCCCTAGTCTTTCCATCATCTGTCATTGTCTTTCTTCTTTGTCTGTCCGTCATGAACATTTTAATTTAAAGATTTTCTACTCTGAAAGTACTGGGCCAATTGGAACAATGAACTTGGTTACGACAGTCCTTGGGTGTTTCCTATATACAGTCAGGGGTGTAACCTATTCAAGTTATCAAATGAAGTACTTTTGTGTAACTGAATTTAGTGATCATGTATTTTCAGCAATAACTTATTTAAGTTATCAAATGCTGATTTCTTGAAAATGTCCAACTTTGATTACAAATTTCTTTATGATAAAGCTATTTCTCAAACAAACAATAGTTTTTCCCATATGGTTTGGAATCTTAACTGTGTAATTACCTTTCAATTATAAATGCACAAAGAGAGGAAATACATGCACCAACCCCCATAAAGAGTACACCCTGGGGAAATTAAATCTCAATTATCTTTGAAATGGTTCATCAAAATCAATAAGACAGCCCATCATTAGATTGGGGTCAATTTGAACTACTTAATACATGTGTAATAATGGACTTAACTGTGACCATTAGTAAGATTTCCAACAAAACTGAATATAATGTAAAAAAGACTTCAATAACTGAATGAAGTTATCAACACAGTAATGTCCCTTGATTAACAAACCAGTAACTCATATAGGTTATTGCTTGATAACTGGTATAAGTTATTTAAAAAAAGTCAGTATCTCATAGTAACTCATTTCAGTGATTTTGGTGATAACTTATTTAAGTTGCACCCCTGACTGATATTGTTTTTGGGGTTCAAAGATGCCGCTAGAAGGAACATAATTTAACACTGGAGCCTATGGGACACACATATAAAGATCTTCTCACAAACTGCTTGCCCAAATGGAACTTAAATAAGTTACAGTAAACCTTGGGTTATCCCGTGCTAAAAAAATTCTACACCAGTTGCTTTGTATGTATGTTATCGTTTGTATTATGTATTGTATATATGCCTTCAGCCCTTTGGGGAATAATTGTGCATTTATTTGAATAAATAAATAAATAAACAAGATGGCCACCAGCAGGGACCATAGTTTAACATCAGACCTTATGGGAACATATTTTTAAATCCTTTTCTCTGGAACTTTCAGTAAAATTGCAACAAAACTTGGTTACAATGCACCTCAGATAGACTCATTTTATAATATGTCCAGCAAGTTTTGATTCTATCAAGATGGCTGCCAGTGAATCATAGTTTAACACTGGATTCTACTGAAACAATTTCAAAGATCTTCCCAATTGAAAAACGAATAGGCCAGTTAGAACCAAACTTGGTCAAAACAGTCTTCAGGTAATCCAGAGATTTATGAGGGAGTCAGTGATTATCTAAATTAAGTAAAGGAACCAATGGTTTATTGTGTACATTTGTATGTACAAATTTCACATTTACAAACGAAACCATTTAGAATATAAGAATATATTCATTAGTTCTAATGAAAAGCAAGCACTTCATACTATAGACACATATTTCAAAAGTACTTAAGCAAAATCAAAGGAGGAATTGCAGAATAACTGATTATAACCGATAGTCGGTCGGTTCAGCCTAACCGATTATGATAGATAATCGGTTGGTATTTTCAGCCGATTGAACACCACTAATTAAATGGACGGTGAAAATCAATTTGTTTGGATTTATGGAATCCAAAAGCGCAACAAACATGTTGAAAAATTAATTCTGTTAAGCACTTTAAAGATAATCGAATCGGAAGGTACATCCAATTATTCCGATTAATCGATTATGATTTTTGTATCCGATTTCCAACACTAGTTCAGCATATTCCACATCGATGCATTTACTCAAATCATAGCAAATACTAGCAAATCGTCATAGCTGTATACCCGATATGACCAGCAGAGACCTCCAAACTCTTACAACCACATATCTCACTGCCCCTGACGAAATTCACTGACATTCAGTGGACATATAATTTTTTAAAAAATGTGTCATTGACTGAAAATTTGTCCAAATATATAGTTAATTTTGTAACCAAATCGAGAAATAAATATGTGGAAATGCATCAATCATTACTTGTGTAGAGGATATATGCAGCACTGTCCAAACATAACGCTTTTCGGTGACAGCAATCATCACACATTCACATGCATATGAAGATCTCCAAACTACCGGACAGGGTTGGCAAAGTATTGACCGCCCGGGTTTTCCCACATGGGAAAACCCAGGTTTTCCCGGGCCGGGCAATACTCCCTGAAATGGGTAATACAATGTACTGGGCAATACTGGGTAATATGGTTTAAAAAAAAAGGAGCTAAAATTGTGTTAGGATTTCATTTCTTTATCACAAATATATACAGTCGAACCTGTACTAGCGACTCCCTGTCTATAACGACAAACTGCTCATAGCGACCTTTTTCATACCTCCCGAGAAAATTCCCACTCTGATTACCTCTCTATAACGACAACCTGTCTAACGCGACTTACGACTCTAAAAAACTGCCCGCACGACACTGAAATCCTGTACATAGCGACTTTCGATGCTCCACAAAAACCGGATGTTGACATTTTTTCGCTCTCGTCAGATACGTTTTTAGCGAGATTTCAATCAGCTGATATCGTTAACATCGGGATTTCATGGTAGAAGAACGAGATTTCGGAATTGGCCAATGAGAATCAATGACATAAACATAATTTTCATTCATGAATGATTAATGTTTACATAATTGCTAAGAAAAATCAAATTCAAAAGATGGCGTTTTAAATTCAAAAGTGGAAGCGATACAACTTTTAGACATTGGAAAGTGGCCGAATTTTTTGGGATTGGGAAGACCCAGATACATAATTTACGTAAAAGAAAGGCTGACAGAGGTGTTCAATGACTTTGAGAACAATGCCCCTGAATCGCAAAAACGTACAAGACGCATCACCAAGAATGAAGACAAAAACAATCTTTATGGGGAATAGTTTAAAGATGCCACGAAGCGACGAATTAATTATACAGGTCCCAAGCTCAAGGAGCTAGCACTTGCATTTGTTAGTGACTTTCAAAAAACAATTCATTAAGGTAGTGGATGTTTTTAATCTTGAGGATGGCTTGGACCTTTATATAAAGACCACCTGTCTATAGTGACCTTTTTATCTTTGTCCCTTGAAAGGTCACTATAGACAGGTTTAACTGTAAATATATGCAAGTTTCTTTATATGAAACATCTTAGAATTGGACTTTTTTAACATGTTTAACCTTATATCAAAATAAATTTCTTTTTTTTTCAAAATGTGCATGTAAAGTGTAATTGCTTATCAAATTTTTGAATTCTATTAAAAACACCCCAAGGTTTTAAGCAAGCACAATCACAAAAAGGTTATAATTATGAATGGTTAAATAAACATATAATTCATATAATTGTTTGACAGTGCAGTCTGTGCCTTTAGCCACTAGCCCTACGCCCGAGACTAGTAAAATCAGTCTCGGGCTAGTAAAAATTTGGAGTCACTAGCCCGGTGGGCTAGTTAAAATTGTACCTTTTTAACAAAGAATCTTCTATAAGGGCTAGTGAAATTGAGTTCGGGCTAGTACAACAGGGGACCTTACTAGCCCCTTAGGGCTAGTGAATGAAAAAGTTTTTGGCACAGACTGACAGTGTCTAATTAGTATAATTACACATCTTATATTTACCTATACAAGTGTAGTTTGAGAAAAAAAACACAGGTCATGTAATTGTTTTATACATTGTTATGAAAACAAAATTTGATCATTGCACTAAATTTTGTAACAACAACATTTTGATATAACAAATATTTTGTCCAACAATTTCATATTGCAACAGTTTTAAAGTTTTTAAATAAAATGGGTCAAAGACTCAAATGGCCGGGTTGTGTTTTGGTGTTTCTACCTATAAAGTGTTGTTTTATAGGTTCCCTAATGGCTCTGTGTATAGAATATGTTGAAAATATTGATAAATAAAGGGCTACGCCAAGCGCAGCATGATACGACCGCAGCATGCCGACCACTGAAATTTCAACAAAAGTAGTTTAAAGTGAATGTGGACACAGTAAAGAGCTTGACACAATAATTAGATGGACACAAAAAGAAGCTAAACACAGTTATTAGCTTGAAACAAAATAGGGAATAAATAAACCCTTTTGATTACTTACTGATAAAAAACCGTAAGAGCTATGCAAAATATGTACTATCAACTAAAACTTAACATCCATAGAAATTCAAAGAAAAAAAAACCATCGAAATCTAATGAAAAATAAAGATATGACATATTAAGAAAAATTGCAATTTTTGCCCCTTTGACCCCTTGTAGCTCGGAAACGGTAAAAGCTACACAAAATCTGTTGTCATACTACTGAAAGCTTATATCAAGAGGAATCCAAAGAAAAAAATCCCATCGAAATCCGATGAAAAATAAAGATTTTTAATATTTAGAAAAATTGCATTTTTGGCCCCTTTGACCCCTTGTAGCTCGGAAACGGAAAGACCTACACAAAATCCATTGACATACTACTGAAAGCTTAGATCAAGAGGAATCCAAAGAAAAAAATCCCATCACATCCCATGAAAAATAAAGATTTGACATATTTAGAACTAGAGGCTCAGCTACTGAGCCTGTATCGCTCACC
>MJUU01038865.1:0-15402 GCA_002080025.1 Modiolus philippinarum | reverse complement strand
TTCTGTCTGAAATCAAAAGATGGCTCTTTTGGGGATCCACTTTGAAAGACAGGCACCACATTGGTCTTTTATACCGATTTGTGCATTATGTTCGCCTTCGACAATCTAAATAGTTTTCATATTAATTCGAAATGTAGGAATGAAACAAAAATTTCAACCACTTCCCCGCCGGAATGTACCCGATGCAAAAAGGCATATATGTAAAAGTATCATTAATTTTGTAAAATAAAAATATATGTTGCGAAACAGCTGAATATCATATAATATAGACAGAATCGATAGATTTTGAAACTGTCAGACATAGGACACATCAAATTGAAAATGCAACATATATAAAAGAGTGAAAAGGTCAAAGCTTTCGGAGTCAATTTCTTCATCGATGATGAATCAAGAAAATAGGTATATCACCTTGGACAAAGAAACATGTCAAATACTGTCGTCTCCCAAACTAACATTAAATAGAAATAGAAATAGAAATAGAAAATCTTTATTCACCAAAATGGGCCCACAAGGGGCATGAGCATGAAAACATATAGACACAACACAGTTAAATAAGTACTTAAAAATCACCAACACGAAAGAAGAAAAATAAATTTAATTCTCTGTGTATATAAGCAATATTTATGGACCCAAAACCTAAATACGACTGAGGATGATCGATTGATGTGGAAACAAAGTCCAGTCTTTGGCTTTGTGTCTATTCAGTAACAGAACAAATGATATGAAAACATACCATTAAGCAGGTACATCTATCAAACCTGTAGCAGAACAATGGAATGAGAACATACCAGTAAGCTGGCATCGATCAAACCGGTAACAGAACAATGCTTTGAGAACAAACCAGTAAGTAGGCACATCGATCAAACCGGTAACAGAACAATGCTTTGAGAACATACCAGTAAGTAGGCACATCGATCAAACCGGTAGCAGAACAATGACATGAGAACATACCAGTAACCTGGCATCGATCAAACTGGTTACATAGCAATTCCAAGAGAACAAATCAGTAAACAGGAACATTTATCAAACCGGTAGCAGAACAATGACATGAGAACATAGCGGTAAGCAGGTATATTGATCACATCGCCATCAGCTGGCACCGGTCAAACTCATCACATCACAATTGGAAGAGAACAAATCAGAAAGCAGTTTAACCGATCAAACCGGAAGCATAACAATGCTATGAGAACATACCAGTAAGCAGGTACATCAATTTAACCGGTAACAGATCAATGCTCTGAGAACAAACCAATAAATAGGTACAGCGATCAAATATGAAATAAAACAATACTATGAGGCCAAACCAGTAAGCAGGTACATTGATCAAACGGAAAAGAAATCATTGCGCATATGCTGAACTGAATTCACAGTAACTTCGGTATTTTGTTATTTATTACCACTTGGCCGATGCCACTGCTTGTGGACTGTTAGTTCCTGAGAGTAGTCACTAACCAAGTAGCTAGTACTTCGTTGGTGGCCCAAAAACCGATTTCATTTCAAAAAATGCAATATCTTATTTTAAGAAAGTTTTGTTAAAACTTAAGGAGTATCTCCCTCTTGCAAAGCTCTGTCTTTAGCTGATTTTGGCTTTCTTTTTTAGATCCTATTGGTTATTTGTTCTCTATCAGCTTTTACATATATTTTTTTTATTTATGGATTTCTAAATGTTTAGAGATTTTATCCGCATTGGAGAGACATAAGTTGTCGAAATGCGCATATGTAGAAACTAAATTCACAGTAACTTCGGTATTTGGTAATTCAGTAAGCAGGTAGAAACATATCATTGTTGATCTTTCATTTCTGAGAGTGAATGTCCACTTCCATCAAGCCGGCGTATTGTACTGTTATATTTTAATGGAATATTTTCTTACCTTTAAGTTGTTGCAGTATTCATTAAAATTAGCTGTATGAAAAAGATTTAATATTTAAATATAATTTAAAAAATACAGAAACACAAAAAGGTATTTAATGGTTCGGTATTTATCATTTTAATGTCCATTATTTAAAAGAACATATACTTTTCCGCTTCAGATAATACTTTATGCAAGTCCTTTATGTCTTTTTGTAGTTGCGTAATTCGCATTCTGTGTAATTTATTACGCCATGACAATATGAAAAACATTACACTTAACTTTATTTTGTGTTATCAACCAGTTAGTATGGAAATATGTAAAAATGCCTCTGTCTTTTTGCATTTATAACAAACATAAAACTAGTTTAACCCCGCCGCAGCAGGTTTGCGCCTGTCTTAAGTCAAGAAATTTATTAAGCCTTTGTGTGTCTTGTCTTTTTCCTAGATAAGTTTACTTCATGTCTATATGAGTCTAGGATGATGTTTATTTCGCTGAACTTGATTACTCTTTATTCAGGGGCCGACTCCGACCTGCCGTTGGGTGTGGGGTTTTCTCACCGTTCATTGAAGATCTTATGGTGGCTTTGAATTGTTATTACTCCCCTTTGGGTCGTTGTCTCTTTGGCCATTCCCCGTTTCCCTTCTTTTTTCTATAACATGACTGCATACCACGTGAACTTATTTGAAACTATTTTAAGATATACATTATTCTCCATTTTGTCATTTTTAGCTCACCTGGCCTAAAAGGCCATGTGAGCTTTTGCCATCACTATGCGTCCGTCGTCCGTCTGTCCGTCTGTCTGTCTGTCTGTCAACAATTTCAAAAATCTTCTCCTCTGAAACCACTGGCCCAAATTTAACCAAACTTGGCCTGAATCATCATCAGGGTATGGCTTCTCAAATTGATGTTCAGTTTGTCCCTCTGTCGAACAACATGGCCGCCATTGCTAAAAATAGAACATAGGGGTAAATTGCAGTTTTTGGTCAATAACTCGAAAACCGTTGCAGATATCAAAAATCTGACATGGAGTAAAAATGATCAGCATGATGAGATCTATCCACTGTGCAATTTTGAAGAAAACCTGAAAACCCATCTCGGAGTTATAGCCCTTTTTCCGTTAAATTTTCAAAATTTTTGCATTTTTTTATTTTTTATTTCAAAAAGTGTAACAGATAGAGGTCAAGTGTAAATTGCAAAAATGTTCAGCATATCAAGATCTACACACCCTGAAATTTTTGAAGAAAAGCCATAATATCTTGTAGGAGTTATTGCCCTTTTTTCACCGAATTTTTAAAATTTTCGTATTTTTCATCTTTTATTTCCAAAACTATAGAAGATGATTGTTAAGTGTAAATTGATGACATGTTTGCCATGCTGTGGCAACTTCAAAACTGATGTTCAAAATTGTTCCTTGACCACCATTTTCAAAATGGCCGCCAAAAAAGGCGGGAAAATTCAACATTGTCCGATTTCAATGAAATTTGGTTTCCAAATAGATATTGATGTTGCGACTTCAAAACCGGTGTTGAAAATTGTTTGTTGACCGCCATTTCAAAATGGCCGTGAAAAAAAAGGCGGGAAAATTCAACATTGTCCGATTTCAATGAAATTTGGTTTCCAAATAGATATTGATGTTGCGACTTCAAAACCGGTGTTGAAGATTGTTTGTTGACCGCTATTTTCAAAATGGTCGTCAAAAAAGGCGAGAAAATTCAACATTGTCCGATTTCAATGAAATTTGGTTTCCAAATAGATATTGATGTTGCGACTTCAAAACCGGTGTTGACAATTGTTCGTTGACCGCCATTTTCAAAATGGCCGCCAAAAAAGGCGGGAAAATTCAACATTGTCTGATTTCAATGACATTTGGTTTCCAAATTGGTCTTGATGTCGTAACTTCAAAACTGATGTTAAAAATTGTTCGTTGACCGTTGACTTCAAAACCGGTGTTGAAAATTGTTCGTTGACTGCCATTTACAAAATGACATCTCGACTTCAAAACTGGTGTCGAAAGTGGTCCTTAGCTAGAACGTTTGTTTGTCAAAAAAGCCCAACAAAGAAATATAGTAAAACATGATCATGGCCCTAGGAACAACGGTACTGACAGTTCCGCTCGATCATTATCACCATCTCAGTCAATACCATTCTCCCATGGGCAGTCTTTATTTCACGATAATGACCACTTTTTCATTAACTATTATATAAGTATTTGTTGGAAAGCCACCTTGGATATCATTTATATAAAGACTTTAACTTTCATTCATGTCAAAATAGATTACAGAAAAAATCTGGTAGATTGTTGATAAATATACACTGATCTGTTCAGTGAAAAATGGAGTGTTGTCATTGGTTGAAAACATACGATTAATTTGTCACAGTACTCCAGTTTTTGGGTCGGAAAGTAATATAACGAAAAGCAATTAGTATGTTTATGGATATCCCGGCGAAAGCAACGTTGTCGGCAGGCCTTCTAAATGACATTTCAGTTAGTATCCATAGGTTCCTTCCTTGTCGTCTTCATTCCTCTCGCATCGTTTGTCGGATAGTTCGTCGTGGCAATCCCTCTGGCGATCGTAGCTAGCCCCCACTCGTGTTCGAATACCAATATGCAGGCAATCAGGTCCGTTGTATTTCCGTCTTCCGTTCCGGGTGGAATCTTCTTCTTCACCCTGGGCCTCGCTTCCGCCGTCCTCGACGTCCAGTATTCGCTGAATAATTTGAATGTTGGGTAGAAGCGACCTTCTGTTTCACTAACTGTTATCTGTAATATCTGGTCTAGTAATTACATCTTCGAACCTCCGCACAAAGAGATGTCTGTGTTCACAAACATCTACACCGACAGATTCTGATGATGTGATCATTCTGTGAGGAGGTCATTGGTGCAGGTATCTGTGGTCGAGTTCGAAATTAGTCGTCCAACACGAGCAAGTTCCTGGTCCACATATCGCATTTGTGGTCTTTGCATAAGTCGTTAAGGATGTCGCAAACGCATTCAGCCTTTTCAACCATTCTCTTCCGATCTCGTCGTAGAGAGATTGAAAATGATTTTATTCAGACGATCCTCCCTGACCAGCTCGTACGTCACCTTTGCTTTTCGTAAAATTTTCTTCTCAAACACGTTTTGCCGCAGGCAGTCGTAACGAGGACAAAAATGGCGAACGGGTGTCAGAAACAGAAAACTGAATCCCATTTTGTCTCGCCTGCGACGAAAGTAGCTGAAAGCTTGACCAAATTATTACTCTCCGGCGACGGCGGCGGCGGCAGTGGCAACGGCGGCGTAGTAAACTTTGTTAAACCTTAATAACTTCTGAAGTATATTTTTATATGCAAGATCTTTTGTCCACAGGTACCTTATGGTATAAGCTTTCCAGCATCACATGTTTCAGATGACCTTGACCTTGTCTTCATGGTTCAATGACTTAATAAAAAATGCGACATAGTTTCACATTCAAGTTGATTTCTCTGGATTTGTAATACATAGATCAATTTTATTAAGTGCATTGATGTATTGTAGTGGGTGCATGCCAGTCTGACACATGCCATTTGACCTCGACCTAATTTGCACGATGTCAGTGACTTTGTAAATTTTGCGACATAATTTTACATTCAAGTCAATTTCTGAGGCACTGTAATGTATAGACATACTATGTTTTGTCTATTGCTACATCTAGGCGGGTGCGTGCCAGTCGGACACATGTCATTAGCCTTGACCTCAATTTTATGGTTCATCGACTTCGATCATTTTTCTGCTTGAATGCGTATTTCTCTGTAACAAGAACACCTAGATTCATCATATTTAATATGTTGCTACGTCTAGGTAGATGCATGTCAGTCTTACACCTGTCATGTAGCCTTGACTTCAATTTCATGGTTCATTGACTTTGAACATTTCTTTAATTTAACACTTATTTCTCTGTGGCTATAATACCTAGATTCATCATATTTGGTCTATTGCTAGCTCGAGGTGGGTGCTTGCCAGTCTGACACCTGTCATGTAGCCTTGACCTCAATTTCATGGTTCATTGACTTTGATTATTTCTCTTTAAATAGAACACTTACAGGCATAATGCTAATGCTTCATCTAGGTAGGCACATGCCAGTCTGACACCAGTCCTGTCATGTAGCCATGACATAAATTTCAATGCTGATTTACTTTGATCATTTCTCTGTAACTAAAAAACTTACATGCATTATATTTTGCCTAATATTACATCTAGGTAGGCACATGCTAGTCTGACAACTGTCATATAGCCTTGATGTCAATTTCATGGTTCATTGACTTTGATCATTTCTCCGTAACTAGAACACTTACAGTCATCTTATTTGTTCTATTTTACATCTAGATGTGCACACGCCAGTCTGACAACTTTCATGTAACCAGGACTAGTTATTTTGTTAAAGATATGCATATACAGGCGAGACATTTCTGTGTCTACACTTGTTCTGTTTTGGTGCTGGTGGTAATTGTGTTGGTGTTTGTGTTTGTGGTTATGGCATATCTCCAAACACATGTTTATTTCAACGATGCATCAACAAGACGTCTCCCCTGGAAAACCTCGATAGCTGGTAGGACACTCCATCTTCATGATGAGAATGGTTCAATCACTCTTCTTTTTTTGCGGAAGTGTAGCGGCACACTCGTAGATGTTTGTCTCTCAGGGAAATTTCCAAAACGACCAAGTCGCCTACCCTCGACCCACGGTAGAGTGGTCTCTCGGAGACCACCTGCATCGTGTCTTTGTTTTTCATGTAAGAATCAAATCAGTGGAAGGTAAACGTTTATGACATACGATGCGGCTAAAGATTAAACCATCACAATACGCGTAGTCCCTCTGTTTAGGAGTTTTGAAAGGCCGGAACAAATACATTTTTTAGAGATCATACTCCCATCTGAACCATTGTCTGGCTCTGCTATGTATTTGTAGGGACTTTGTTTCATTTGCATTTACTTCATGTCCTTCCTTTGTCCATTTGGACAAATGTCCTCCTGGCTTATTTCCTTTATGTTAACGCTTTCAGTGACTATATAGGGCGGGATTTGACCTTATTTTGCCGCGCCTTAACACCTTGTTTTTATGTTTTTGGGATCACAAACCATTCTTTGACAGTGATTTCTCGGAGTTGTATTCGGTTCTGCGACCTGCAATTTATACAAATTTTCTAAACGTTTGTTCATGGAAGGTGGGAGACATATGTAGTTGAAAAACGAAACCATGTTCGCAAGTGTGTGCAGAAAACGTCGACAAATCTGTAAGTCTCTCAAAATCACAATAAGTCTCTCAGAGTACCATCAAGCTACAAGTTTTTTATATTAAAAGTATTTTACTGCTTTTAGTTCTAATCAATTTTTTGAAATCGAAACTGCAAAATATCAGTCTTAAAAATATAAGAAAGTAAGTGAGAACCGAACCGTCAGTCTAAAACGAACAATCCAAGGACTATATTTTCGAGATTTTTCGTTATATTTGGAGAGTTATCAAACTCTTTTCGATAGAAATTGTGAAAGCATTATTAGAGTAATACATTGTTTTAAATTTGCTATTTTGTGGAGACTAGTGAAATTTATACGCCCGTCTTTGAGGAGACGTATTATGGTATGCCAATGGCCGTCCGTTCGTCCGTTCGACCACACGTCGTACTCTAACTAAAGAACGCTGTGATAATTTTTGAAATTTTACAGGATTGTTTGGTATGACGGAAGAAAGTTCATTATCGTTTTATTTTGTCGGTCAATTTTCCATTTCAGAGTTATGGGACTGATTATTTAAAAAAAAGCATGAAATTACAGCTTCCGTCCACATATCGTACTCTAACTAGAGAACGCTTGGATCATTTTTCTTGAAACTTTTCAGGATTGTTGGGTATAACAGAAGAAAGCTCCTAATTATTTGATTTTGTCGGTGGAGTTTTCGTTCCAGATACATCGGCAACCCAATACCGAAGCAAAAATGATGAACGCAGAATTCCAAAATCAAAAATAAAAAATCACGACAATTCATATTCAACACGAATTGAGACAGCATGACAAAATCAAAACAAGTAAACAAAAAATGAACAAGAACGCCACAAATCTAAAGCACTAGCAGTATGAACCCTGGAAAAACTGAGGTATGATCAGGTGCTACGGAAGGGTAAGCATGATCTGCTCCGGTTTAGTCACAGTCGGTGTTTGTTATGTTTCAATTTCAATCCATACGTCGTACTGTAACTAAAAAGCACTTTGATCATTTTTCTTGAAACTTCGCATGATTTTATTTTGTCGGTAGATTTTTTGTTCCAGAGTTAAAGGACTTGATTTTTTTTCAAAAAGGAGGAATTGCAATTTACGTTCACACGTATTACTTCAACTAAAGAACTTTGCATGATTGTTCGATATGACAGAAGAAAGCTCCCTATTATTTTATTTTGAAGGTGGATTTTTCATTCCATACTTATTGGACTTTGATTATTTAAAAAAGCATGAAACTTCATTCCGTCCACACATCATACTCAAACTAGAGAACACTTTGGTTACTTTTCTTGAAACTTTGCAGTAATGTTGAGTACGACAGAAAAAAAACCCCTTATGTGTTTTTAGCTCACCTGACCCGAAGGGTCAGTGTGAGCTATTGCCATCACTTGGCGTCCGTCATCCGTCGTCCTTCGTCCGTCCGTCCGTCCGTCCGTTAAACTTTTCACATATTCATCTTCCCCTCTGAAACCACAGCAAATTTAACCAAACTTTACAGGAATGATGTATGGAAGGTCTTTCACAAAGATTGCTCATTTCGTTCCGATCCGATAAAAAACATGGCCGCCAGCGTGGAACTTAGGTTTAACATTGGACCCTATGGGAAAAATCACATTTTCATCTTCTGCTCTGAAAAGGCTGAAGCAAATTGAACCATCCTTTACAGGAGTGATGTACTTTAGGTCCTTAACAAAGATGGCACATTTCGTTCCGATCCGACGAAAAACATGGCCGCCAGCACGGAGCATGGTTTAACATAGGACCCTATGGGAAAATCAAATTTCATCTACTCCTCTGAAACCACTGAAGCAAATTCAACCAAACTTCACAAGAATGATGTATGGAAGGTCCTTTACAAAGATTGCTCATTTTGTTCCGATCCGATAAAAAACATGGCCGCCAGGGGGGAACTTAGGTTTAACATTGGACACTATGGGATAAAACTTCTGCTCTGTAAAGGCTGAAGCAAATTGAACCAAACTTTACAGGAATGATGTACTTAAGGTTCTCAACAAAGATGGCTCATTTCGTTCCGACCCGACGAAAAACATGGCCGCCAGCACGGAACATGGTTTAACATAGGACCCTATGGGAAAATCACATTTTCATCTACTCCTCTGAAAGCACTGAAGCAAATTCAACCAAACTTTACAGAAATGATGAATGGAAGGTCCTTTACAAAGATTGCTCATTTCGTTCTGATCCAATAAAAAACATGGCCACCAACGCGGAACTTAGGTTTAACATTGGACCCTTCATGGGAAAAATCACATTTTCATCTTCTGCTCTGAAAATGCTGAAGCAAATTGAACCAAACTTTACAGGAATGATGTACTTAAGGTCCCTAACAAAGATTGCTCATTTCGATCCGATCCGATGAAAAACATGGCGGCCAGCACGGAACATGGTTTAACATAGGACCCTATGGGAAAATCACATTTTCATCTACTCCTCTGAAATAACTAAAGTAAATTCAACCAAATTTTACAGGAATGATGAATGGAAGGTCCTTTACAACGATTGCTCATTTCGTTCTGATCCAATAAAAAACATGGCCGCCTGTGTGGAACTTTGGACCCTATGGGAAAAATCACATTTTCATCTTTTCCTTTGAAACTGCAGAAGCAAATTCAACCAAACTTTACAGGAAGGATGAATAGAAGGTCCTTAACAAAGATTGCTCATTTCGTTACAATCCGTTAGAAAATATGGCTGGCAGCATGGAACATAGTTTATCATTGGACCCTATGGGAAAATCACATTTTCATCTACTCTTCTGAAACCACTGAAGCAAATTCAACCTAACTTTACAGGAATGATGACTGAAGGTACTTTACAAAAATTGCACATTTCATTTCAATCCGACAAAAACCATTGCCTCAAGTGCAGAACATAGTTTAACATTGGAGCCAAGTATGAGAAAACCATCCTTTTCATCATCTTCTCTCAAAACAATTAAAGCAAATTATACTAAATGTATAGAAGGTCCTTTGCAAAAATTACTCATTTCAATAGGATCAGACAAAACACACGGGTGCTAATTGAGAACATACCTAAACACCCGACCCCATTGGTAAAAAACATTTTTGGTCATGCCTCTAGTTTTTAATTGGCCGATTTTCCATTCCATAGCCCAAGTGGAACTTTGAATTTTCCAACAAATAATTAGATTTAGTCTTTATTTTTGAAAACATTGATACTCTTTTATCTTAGGAGATCACTACCCTTAAACCATATACATTTTGGTTGCGTTTATTAGTTGGGAGACTTACTGTTTCTGTTGCGTTTCTTATTAAGGCCCCCAAACGAAGTTTTATAAAAGGGGGTCTTGTAATACTCAGGAATCAGGAGAATTTAGTGTTTCGCTCTGCGAACACAGTTATAACTTGTTAATATTCTTTCTTTCTTCTCGTCCGGATAAACTTCTCTCTCGAAGACAATTTTACCTAGAGCTTTAAAACTTTGTAGGATGTTACATCCAAATATGTAGTTGTGCATCATTAAAAATTTGTCACATTGGGGTCCATTAAGGCTACATTTGGAGGGCTCAAATATGGGTGTGGTCTTCCATGTTAACCCTATGGGAAAATGAAATTTTGAATGTTTTTCACAATTTTTTTTACTGTATCTTAAACAGCAGTAACTGTAACTCCATTAAACTTCATAGGAAAAATGTTTGTCAAGTAAGAAAGGGTCCCACAGGATCTAAAATTTCAAAATTAGTACCATTGCCATGGAAACCTTACAAAAAATTTAAATTTTGAGAAAACGCATTTATTATTGATTATTGTATTTTCATTACAGCTATATGCATTATTTAGGTTATAAGGGAACCAATGCCCAATTTTTCTCTTAAAGGGGGGTCTTATAATACCCAGGAATGCTTATGGGAGACTTTTGTGTTTCGCTTTTCGACACAGCTTGTAACTTATTTGAATTGTACTTACTTTGTTAGGCAGTTTTATAAAAGTATCCGTTTTAAAATGGAAATTCTCCTCATTAATTTCTTTGCAGATCCATGTGCTGTGTTTGTACCGTGTATTCTCAAATATAAGATATGCGCTATGGTTACAAGGAATAATTTTTCAGTAATGCCCAATATCTGACACAATGTGTATATTTTGAGTCCGAGGCGAGTTTATTGATTGGTTGATATTAACTGTTAGGATGATGTTCAAAACTAAGGTTCATACAATTCATACAACCATTAAAACATTAAAAATGCAGAACATATCAAACAACTCCAATCAAATTGTGTCACTTTATTAATATAAATATTATATTAGAAACTAACAAAGTGGCAGATATGAACAGTTTCTTCAAGTACTTCTGCTTGCAAACTAAACACAAGTTTTTAATTTATTTGACAAAATAAGAACTACAAATATTCTTAAGTTATCCCTACTTTCCCAGAACAAAAAGTGTAGAACCATTAGGACTTGTTTACATGTCGTATGCTGACTTCTCAGACATTACGAACACTTAATTAATTATTACAAAGACAAGATCACAAGATAAACCTGAATGATAGGAGGAATCAGTTTCACGGGAAAATGGATCCAAGAAAAAAAATAACTTTGGTTAAAATTTGTATGTATTGATACTATTTACATCTTGGGCAGGGAAAAGTCCTTTCTATTCTGATTAACCACGTCTCTATGAAAGCAGTTGTTCGGATGATTATCAGAAGATGAATTTCACGACTGAATGACTGTCAAACGGTCGAACTCTTGTGAAATCTCTAACAAATACGATGATTTCAGTAATTTCAGGGTCCAGCTCATGCTCGCTCATAGCAGGATATCCTCATACAACCTATCCTCCATGAAAAAATAATTCATAGTAAGATTAATAACTGTAATATTACTAATATTTTACATGTAATGTGTAAAATATCAGATCTTTCAGGTGGTTTCAATACGAGACTTCTGAGTCGTGTTCAACCCGGATTCAAGTTCTGATACTATACTAAAAAATCAATACATTGAGAGGGAAACACTGTTGAGCTAAGGGGATCCATATTGAATCTGTTGTAGCGCTTCGAGCTAATTGTTTGTCGTCAATTAAAATTTTGTTAAAGAATTGTCACGTAGGAACAATTATAAGTATACACTTCAATTTCATAAATATTTTGTGTGGTATATATTCATTTCAATGTCTTCAATGTGTCAAGAATCCAGTAACCCCGCCTCACTGGTATTTTAGGCGACCGTTTTGCCTTTAATTTTCTATCTCGAAAGTCCCGTATTGTCTAAATATCCTTTGGTTTAATTGTTGATATCATTCATTCAACACAACCCAGTGCAGGAGAGTTAATAACAAAAATAGAGCTGTAATGTGCCACAAAAGATTTATATGTGTTTTTTTTTTCTATTCTCTAAAGTAATTTATATTGTGTCTTCTATACAAAGTGTACCATGTATATATATTATACTATTGTAATTATTCATTCTTTTTATATGTCAAGAACATTTGTAAGAAAGGGAATGATCTTTGGACTTCAAATGTACGTAATTAATTCCAAGACAGTTTGGAAAACAACACAGCTGTACGAAAGTAGTGTATGTTGCTCTAGGAGCCTAGAGTGGAAACCGCAACCCTGTGAGTAAACCTTGAGCCCTAGTATTTGATCCTGGAGCCCATTGTGTTGGAGCTCGGAGCCAAAAGAGAAGATGAATAACGCAAAACTAAATTTAATATCACTGCTTTACAATCTGCTGACTTTATTTTAAAGTACTTTATTCTTCGAGACTGATGGAATACCCTAATCGTTTGACAAATTGTTAAGTTTACATATCAGTTTAACGAATGAAATACCCAGTGAAACAACGGTAGTAGAATACCGAAGGAACCAAGGAATGAAATTTACAAAAATCGAAGTCCAAAGACACGGCCAAAACGAGAACACAGAAAACAATGACGCTAGACACAAAAAAACAATGACGTTAGACAGATACAAAGCACAGAAACAGAAATTACAATACTCAAAACAAAGGCACTCACAGTGTGAACTCCAGTGAAACTGAGATTGACATCAGGTGCTCCGGAAGGGTAAGTATATCCTGCTCTGTTAACAGCACCCGTCACACTGTGAGTGATTCAATCCGGGAAAATGTCAAAGTCGGTAGTCGAATCCGGGAAGACGTGAATCTAGCTGAAAATGTCCACTTTCATTTGGGATACTGACACGTCATATCTTTCAGTGATGTTATGGTGACTGCCATAGAATTTCTTTAGGGATGAATTGAGTCAATTAACATAGGTTGAAAAAATCCCTGATTAAGCAGCTTTTGGGACAGTGTTTTTGCTCTGTTCAAAAAATCACTGTACAAACTACACGCTCGACAGTAACGAATCAACTGTGAAATGTACACTCCATAGGCTGGAGAGGTAGTTATATTGCTGCTAAGAAAGGGAAAGTCCACAATTGGGAAATTAAAATCATCACGCTTGTCATATAGCTTATGCTAGGTTTACACTGCCGATCAAAGCAACTCGACCGAACTTGATCTATGAAAATTCATGAATATTCATCGATCGGGACACTGATCTTGAATGCTCGTGTTCGGTCTACTAACCAAATCGGGGCGATCTTACTAACTCTGCTGAACTCGAGCTGTGATCCCGAATATTTTTGACATGTCAAAAAATATCGTGAAGAGGTCGTGTGCATTATATGTCGAGAACATGTCGGGAATCAATCTGATCGAGGTAGTCGTGAAGAGATCGAAAAGGGATCGGTCTTGATCGAGTTACGAACTTTTAGCCGATCATGCCGATTTCTACCCGACTTTAAATCATTCGCATCTCGATTTATGCCGAGTCGCTTCCAGACCAACTCGATTACTACTCGATTACTACTCGACTAACACGATTCATTCTTTTTTTCTATACAAGATCTTCTCGACCATAACCCGATTTTCTCCCGACCTGTATACGACTTTTTCTCGACCACTCAAGACCTTTACTCGATTTAGCACGACAGCATGTCATCTTTTCACAATATCACAACATGAGGCTTTAAAGAGCCTCAGTGTCTCACCAGGGCCTTACTCCAGTTTTTAAAGGAGCCACCCAATGAACTCCAATGACTATTGTTGTTATATCTTTGGCCGAGGGAGATGGCAAGTACTACAACACCATTGTTTACATACTAAGAACTATTTATAACAGAGATGCACGTGTACAATAGATTACTACGCGAGGTGATTTCAGGTTAACGTGTGTAAGGTGAATGACCGATATAACAATTTCTCTTCCCTAGATTTTAACAAGTTAAAATTTAAACTATAATAAAATCAAAGTAAAAGGTATAACAATGCAATGAACCCTTTTTTAACGCAATTAAAGTCTGTCTGAATAATAAAAATTAACTGAAGAAGTTCTAGTCTGTCTACTGATATTTTAACAGAAATTAAACATCATGTCTATTTAATTAGCACTGTCAAGAAACTTAAAATAAAATGAATACTGAATGTTTAAAAATACTGTTCGGTATATTATCTATATCTATATATTTTGACATGCTGTTTGGTCATTAACTAATCACTAATAACTATCGGTTATATAGAAAACACTAAACTAGAAATACATGTAATACACTAATCATGATTGATATAAACAAAAACCTAAATTGTTTTGATTGTTGCATTAGGGATTATTATGCCCTCACACGGATGCAAACAATCATTACTTTCATTTACACTACTGATTGATGCAATAGGGATTATTATGCCCTCACACGGGTGCAATCAATCGTTATACACAAAATCTTCCATTCTCTTTGGCTTTCGGATTCTGGTCGGATAACGTTTTTCAACAGGCTGATCGGACACAGTCGTAGAATTGGAAGAATTATGTTCCGGTGCACTTTCAATATTTGTTGGTATATTGTTGTGATCATCGGTAGTGTTGTCAAGAATAATCGGATCACACGGAGTCTTTGAAATTTTAGACTCAATTATCTGATCTGCATGTCGTCTCCATTCTGTTGTTGGATCTACCTGCACACGATATGATACAGGTCCGGTTTGTGAAGTAATTGTTGCAGGAATCCACTTTTCCTTTCCACGATAATCTCTTACCACAACGGATTGTCCGTGTTCAAATTCACGATAGTTTGTTTTTCTCCTTTCGCACATATTTTCCTGTTTCTTTTCAACTTGCTCTTGAAGAGACGGTCTTAGAAGGTGCATTCTAGTTTTTAATTCTCTTCCCATCATTAATTTAGCCGGCGTTTCATTCGTTGTTGAGTGTTTGGTATTTCGATAGGGAGCAGTTTTTATATGTTTTATTCCATTCAAATTCATGAAGCTTTGA
>MJUU01038861.1:0-32078 GCA_002080025.1 Modiolus philippinarum | reverse complement strand
GGTCCGTACTTAATCCAAGATGGTCGCACGCGGGGAACATAGTTTTAACATAGAACCCTATGGAAAAGACATTCAAAGATCTTCTTCTCAGAAACTACCAGTCCAATTATAACCAAACTTAGACACAGTGGTCCTTTGATGGTCCCTTCCAAAAAAGGTCCCTTCCAAAAAGGTATCCGGCAGGTCCGTACCTCATCCAAGATGGCCGCCAGCCGGGAACATAGTTTTAACATTGGACCCTATGGGAAAACACATTCAAAGATCTTCTCCTAAGAAACTATCAGTCCAATTATAACCAAACTTAGTCACAATGTTCCTTAGATGGTCCCTTCCAAAAAAGGTATCCGGCAGGTCCGCACTTAATTCAAAATGGCCGATAGCGGGGAACATAGTTTTAACATAGAACCCTTTGGGAAAGACATTCAAAGATCTTCTTCTCAGAAACTACCTGTCCAATTAAAACTAAAATAAGGCACAATGGTCCTTATATGGTTCCTTCCAAAAAGGGTATCCGGCAGGTCTGTACCTCATCCAAGATGGCCGCCAGCGGGAACATAGTTTTAGCATTGGACCCTATGGAATATACATTCAAAGATCTTCTTGTCAGAAACTACCAGTCCAATTAGAACCTCTGCCCAAATTTTTGAATTTTTATTTGAATTGTGGTCTGAATGTTTTAATTCCAGCAACATGTATTACCTTGATTATAAGGGGAACCCCTGCCCAATTTTTTTTGAATGGTGTTCTGTTATGGGTTGTAATGGATAGTGGAGCTTTTGGTTGCCATGGAAACCTAACAAGAACACTATAATTTTAGGGAAAAAATTATTTTGCTAAATTTTGTGTTTTGTTTTTCCTATTGGAAATGCCTTTTATTATGTCAGCCATGGTCCAGGTGAGCGATACAGGCTCTTGAGAGCCTATTGTTTCAAGATATTGGTCCTAAAGTTAGAAGTCTACCTGTATTGGGGTTTATTCGTTTTTTTATACTAAAGGGAAAACGGGATATAGAAAGTGGAGGTTTGAGTATCCAGAAACCGGTTGAACCATACCGCTAGCTTTTGCATATGCCGGTACCAAGTTCAGCTATCCCGAGTTCCTATCGTTATTTTCCTTTGTTCCTTGTCTTTCATTTGTGTTTGTGTTTTTGTTGTGATTTGTGGCATGTGATTGTGGTTTCGGCCATTGTAGGTGTTACTGTTATCTTTTGTTTGTAATCGTTTCTTTTATTGACTAGTATTTGTTCAGATTTTTTTAATTGTTATGGCATTTACCTCATTTTGAGAGAAAGATCATTCCAAAGTGCCTACACTATTCGATCCTAAAATTGTAATGATTAGTTAGATGATTAGTTCCCTGATAATACCAGTAAGTATATAGCAGGGATATCCAGATATAAGCTGTAATCTGGATATGATTGTTACAGCATTGGTGCAATAAAATTTATTTGTTCTGTTAAAAAAACTGTAATGAGTATATACACATTGGATGGAAGGTTGTGGTCAAAGTCAAAGTTATTGTTTTATCCAAACAAACGGTCAAAAACATATTGAAAACTGTCAACATTTAAGTTTTTTTGAAAGTTTTCATGTGCCTTGTTTTAAATCCACATTAATATGACACCACTAGTTAAGTAATTCTCTCCACAAAAAAATAAAAGTTCAAAGACAATGGCAATTTCGTAAACTCAAAGAAAAAAAACATAAGTTCAACACAGAAGAATAAAATGTGGACACGTACGCAGATGAACAATATGGAACACAATTAAAAATCACGGGTGAGTTGCGGTGCACCGATAGAGTAAGAATTTCCTATTTCTTAAACGGTAGTGTAAACATCTCCTGTTTTTTTTAAAGACTTAGTAGTAAGTCTTCAAGGGAAGACATGTGTCGCCTGCGAAATAGGCAAAAAAAAATGTTTAGTCTCATACCAGGTATAGGACCCCTTACTGATACCCCATGCCAATGTGCAGAAGGCAAGAATATGTGGGTCCAGAGAAAAATGTGATGAATTTTTAAGACGCAAAAAAAATCTGAATTCTGTCAAACAGGAAGTGGGTATGTGCGAGATCCCAAACTTTCTTACACAGTATAGTTCCTGAAACCGATACTCCTGTTTAATTGCAGAAGTCTGGGATATGTGGGTTCCTGAGAAAAATGTGACAGATTCTAATATGAGAACAATGGAAACCATGACGACTAGCCATATGAAAATCTCCAATAACATTATAAGCGACCTAAAAGGTGTAACAGAGTTTGGAATCTTTCACATGCCGACTTCCTGTTTTCCTGTTTTCAGAATACTTTTTGTGTCTTGAAAATTAAGAAATAATTCATGGGCGCCGGTGGTTTGTAGTCGATTTACATATGGGTGTCCATTATTTTCGTTTATTTTACCTCTCGCTCCGCTAGGCTACGCTCTGGGTAAAATATTAACGAAAATAATGGCCATCCATATGTAATCTCCAACAAACCACCGGCGCCCGTGAATTATTTCTTAATTTTCAAGACACAAGAAGTATTCTGAAAACAGGAAAACAGGAAGTCGGTATCTGAAAGATCCCAAACACTGTTATACATTTTAGGTCATACTGATACTCTATGTTGAATTGCTGAGGGTTGGGATATGTGGTTCCCGAGAAAACTGTGACACAAGATTCCTGAGAAAAAAGTGACAGATATTTTCAAGATACAAAAAGTATTCTAAGTCCCGTCAAACAGGAAGTTAGCATGTGAATGACCCCAAACACTGTTACACAGTATAGGTCCCCATACTGATACTCCATGTTGAATTGTTGAGGGCTGGGATATGTGGTTCCGAGAAAAACGTGACAATTTTTTTGCGACGTTGGTGGCAAAAAATAATTTTAAATGCTGTCAAATAGGAAGTGGACATGCGAGAGATCCAAAACTCTGTTACACTGTATAGGTCACCATACTGATACTCCATGCCAAATTGCAGAAGGCTGTGATATCTGGTTCCTGAGAAAAATGTGACAGATTTTTTTTGTGACACCGACGCCAGACGACGACGACGACGTACGACGGACGCAAGACGACGGATTGTGCTCGCTACATGTCGCCATTGTGTGAACGCAGGCGACAAAATAAGTAAGCCTCTTCGAAATATATCAATAGACCTTTTTAACGGTTCAAAATATGGAGCGAAGTTACGTAGGTTTTGTAGAACAAAGAGAAGAACGTGTTGTATATCTTTCCTGGTTTGGAATTTTATTTAGTTTTGGCCGAAAATGAAAATGTCCAGTTTAAAAGAGATTTTTATCTTCATCTTTTTAGTGAATTCCAAATGAGAGGACTGATTTGTGATTATTAGTATTGAGTCTAAAAAAAGAAAGTTTAAGAATAACAAAATACCGAAGTTACTGTACATTTATTTTCTGTATATGCGCATTTCGACAACTTATGTCTCATCAGTGCAGATAACACCTAAACATTTGGAAGTCTATTAACCGAAAACGTGTAAAAGCTGACAGAGAACAAATAACCAAAAGGTTCTAAATAGAAAAGCCATAATTCAGCCAAGGACAGAGCTATGCATGATTGAGATACTCCTTAGTTTTCAACAAAATTTTGTAAAATTTAGATATAATAATTGCAAGTTTCAATAAAAATCGGTTTTCGGGTCCGCACCGAAGTACTGACTACTGGGTTGGTGAATACCCTCGGGGACTAACAATCCACCAGCAGAGGCATCGGCCCAGTGGTAACAAATAAAATACCGAAGTTACTGTAGATTTATTGTCTGCATATACGCATTTCAACAACTTATGTCTCATCAGGGCAGAATACACCGAAACATTTGGACGTCACTTACGAAAACACAGATTGGTTGCATGGGTTCGTTATGTCTATATTTCCTAAGCAGGAAGTGATAATGCATAATATAGTAAAAATAAATAGACACATGTTATAATATATATACATGTACAAATTAAGTTTACTGTTAAGTTATGCCAAAACTATTACATATATCATATTTTTAATGTCTTCTTTATACTTGAGTGACAAGGCTGTCATTTCTCATAAGCATATATGTGTGATACTCGCCAAAATTTAAGGCAGGTGACGAGATCGACCAAAAGTGCATCAAAGGTCCCATCCTCGCCTCCATTCGGTTTCCCAAGAGAAATACATATTACTTAACGAAAGTAACAACACACAGAATATGTTTATAATAATATTAATGTTATTACAAACAAAAACTTATTGAGAAAATATATACTTTCGCACCTTATAGACGTAATATAATGTCCCAAAAGGTCGCCTACAATTCTTAACAATATTCTCAAGGTCGAGGTCATTAACCGAATCGTCTTCTTTTTTTTTGGACTTCAATAATGAGTATATTCTTATCTTGCATGTATTGAATCGTCACACTTTCGAAGTGGCTGATTAAATAATTTGTCTCTATGTATTCCTTGGATTCAATTAACGACTGCGCATCTGTCGTTTTCCGCTGTGTTTACTGGGACGGGCTGCTACGTGGTGTACCATTTGATGCGCGTTTCTGCCTTGGATGAATCATTGGTCTTGAGTTGTGTGAAGGCAGCAACTTTTAATTTCTTGTTCACGTTGGTTTTTGATTTAATTTGGCATAGAAAGGAGAGATTGTTATCCACTTTTTAAGATGGCAAATTGTTTTCCTGATGTAGTGTCCAAATTGTCCCATCAATCAATTTAAATCACACTTCAGTTAATGGCGAACTCGATTATCGGGCGAAAAACTAACATTCCGGATTTTCTGGCTTTTTTGGCGTTTTATTTATACATAAATACACTAAAGTAGGAAATAATATTTTTTTCATTAAAAAAGAAAAAAAAGAAAAAAAATCATTTCTTTTTGCTTACTGATAACCAAAACTTCTGTACTTTTAAGCGAGTAATAACAATTCAGCATTGTGAAAATAAGAAAAACTGATGCAAAGAAAAAAAAAACAACATACTGTGAAAGTACTTTTATTCGTGGGTGCCAATTTTCGTGGATTGCAGACAAGTCATTAAATCGTGGGTTCTTTAAATCGTGGTTACTTCGGTATTTAGTTATTAGACACTTGCCACAGTACAAATCAACTAAGGATTTGCATTTCGTTTGGTATCAAATTTCGTGGTTTAAGTCAACCACGAAATCCACGAAAATTGGTACCCCACGAACAATAGTACTTTCACAGTAATCGGTTGATGGAATACATCTATTCTATCTGAAATCTAATATCTATTACAATTTCATTTAATGCAAAAAAGGAAGCATTACACAATTGAAGGCATCACTTATAATGAATCATACATTAACATTCCCGTGTTACTTTTTAGCTGAAATGAAAAAAATAAACAGAATCATGGAAAACCAAAATAAAGCATCACTTTATAGCTGAAGCGAGTACCTTTCTGGTGATCTCGAAAGAGATGAAGGATCCTTTTAATGGACAATGGAGTCAACAGAAGTTATTAGGTACGGTTCATCCAGAATTTCATCCTAGATTAACTTTTGAAGAGAACGTGTTTTTTTTTTTTAGTTTTTGAATCCAAGACTTCTTCTCTGTACTTGTAATACAAAGTGTTATGAAAAATCCCCTGCACTGAAGCTTACTTGTAAAGCGAGTAAGTTATTGTTAATTTGTTACTAAGTGTAGATTAAACCAAGATTGTTCCACTTTCCATAGTCAAACTAGCACAGTGCCTATCAATGTAAGTCCATAACATTATTGTGAGTATCTACAGCGGATGTTGCTTTGATGTAGTTTAAAAGAATAAGTACTGTGGCATTCACTAAATACCATGTAAACGTATGTGCTGCATTTTTTTCTCGAAAAACGGTCTCGCAAGTTAATGGTTCCAGTTTTGTTGTACTTAAAACTGTTATCATCTCTTTCAATCAACCTTAAATGTTGCTTTGTTGCTTATGTGAAAACAATATACGGCAAAAAGTGTCAATATCATAACCAGTGAATAAACTGAAAATCCGAAGAGCCAACGTCGTACGTCTTGAACTTATTGTGAGGTAGGAGCAAAGCTAATTGTTGAAGGCCTCATAGTGACTTCAAGATAAAGAGCAACAATAAAAGTGTTGTTCCATTGCTAGTTTTTACCGTATACTTGTAGAGACTTTGTCTCATGTGTATTGTGTATTTACTCCATATCCCTTCATTGATTATTATGGTTATATGTAACTTGTCATTATAGGCAATTCTCTTGATTTTTTTTTAAATGATCTTTATATGACATCGTAATATAATTTCAAAAAATTCAAGTGCAAACGTCGAATTTTTATCGAGATGATTAAAAAGACATGTTAGGTCTGTCAGTCTGTATACATACATTTCTTTTGTCAGAAGGCATCTGTATGTGCGATATTTGTGGTCATTGTAGGTTTTTTGTTGTTTTATTCTTTTTGCAACTGTTCCTTTGGTTAATATATTTTGCTCGTTACCTGGATGATTTTCGTATTTTCGTCTGCGGTTGATGATTTGTACTAGGTCAAGGAAATATAATGGTATATACTAGTAATGGAAAACGGCATTGGTTAAAGGGTTGGAGGCAAAATGTAAGCAGTATTCTTACTAGCTCATTCTCATGTTTTAAAGAAAAGAATGAATAAATTTGTCGATGAGCGAATGTCAAAGAAGCTACTAGTATTCTCGTAATTCCTATTTTTATTGTATTCCAAGCAACCTAGATACTTTTGAGAACTTGTAAAATGCTTTATTTATTGTTAATTTCACACTGTGTCGTAAACATCATACGGAATGTAAGCAGCATAAGAAATGAATACTTCTGGTGCCTTTATTTTCAGAGTAATATTTGATCTTGATGGCCAGGTACAAACTTCTTCATCTGAAATAAGAAAAGGATATTGGAAATCTGACATGTTTGTCGTCGTTATAATATAAAAAAAAGTTATCATGGGAATAAATATTGTGCTTTCAAATTCCGCTCAACCCGACTCAACTGACGGATGGAGACGCTGAATAATATTCATTAACAACTAGTTATGCACTAATAACCACACGAAAGAATATTCGCCTAGGTTTCGTAAGCTTCTTTTGGAAGGTACAATTGAAAATAGAACAGTGATTTAATCAAGATATGTGTAAATGCAAACTCCTGCTTATGTATAGTATCACAGATCTTTTGCTTGAAGTTAGACTGTAATTTTTCATTCCAGAATTATCAAAATATATTCTTATGAGTGCAACGTTTTAGGTCGTGCCATTATACTAGAACCTCTCTTGCAGACATATTACGCGTGTTTTGCCACTGATGTTTTTTGTGATTTTTTTTATATTCCGTAATGTTCTGTAAGACCTTTTTGTGTTTTGTACAAATTTGAAATAGATATAGAAACAGTTGGAGTCACACCTTTTACAAAGATGTCCTACCCATGTTTGTACTTGATACCTGTTTTAGCAAAAGGTATTTTTTCATCTTTTTTATTTATTTCTCTGAATATTCCTTTGATTGACTTGTTTTTGATATGTCCAATACACACTTCATACTCCATATTGGCTTCAGCAGGTTGGAAGTGTAGTCGTAAGATAGACATAGGATATTGCCATATCACGGTACCATTTGTACAATCTACAGGTATCGTGGTATTCCTCTGATTACGTCGCCTGGAACGATAGCATATACCAAAAGTATTATGTAAAATTAACACTCCATCCAAACAAAAATGTGGCGTTTTAATAGATTTCAATACAATTCGACACATGGAGAATTTGTGTCAAGAATTGAAACTCTAAAGAGAAAATAAAAACTTGACAAAGGTACCTTTCGGAAAATTCTATAATGTTCCGAATTATAAAAAAAAGGTTCGTTGCAGCAAATATGCCATTTAACAAAAGAAACGATACAAATGGTGAATGAAAGAATATGGAGTAAATGCACAAGAGACAAAGTCTCTACAAATACATGGTAAAAACAAGCAAAAGAACAACGCTTTTATTGTTGTTCTCCATCTCGAAGTCACCATGAGGCCTTCAACAATGAGCTTTGCTCATACCTCATAGTAAGTTTAAGACGGCCCCTAGCACCAGTTTAAGCGGAATTCTTTGCTAATTGTCGATCAACGCTACATCCATGTCTTTATTGGTCATGGGTGCGGGATTGTCAACAAACATCAATTAAACTGGCAAAGTGCTCTTACAATCACTGTCATCCTTTGCCCGACAAAAGCAGTAGTGTCTTAAGCTTATTATGTAAATATTTTTTTTCACCAATGTAGTGTTTCAATTTTAATGTTTTTGTAGATGTTACTCTAAAATCAATCAATTGTTTATCCACTGCGCATATGATGAAAATCCGAATAGTTAGTTTTTTGCCCGTTATTCGAGTTCGCCGCTAACCGAGGGAGGATTTAAATTAAGTGGTGCAAATAATTGGGACATTGCATCAGATAAAAAAAAATGTCATCTTAAAAATGGGAAAACAGATGCTCCTTCCGATGCCCCGCTCAATCGAAGATCGACGCGAACAAAAAATTGCAATTTCTCCTATCATTGTCAAGTAAAAAAAAATAGCATACAAAAGACCAATGATTCATCTAAGGCAAACATGCTCCCAACATAGATAAATCACGTGAAAGCAGGCCACATGAGACATCACAACGTCAAGACAGCACAAAACGAGTTTTAAAAATATGCAGTTGAAAAATGAATACACTAATTATAAAGTCTGAGTAAAACGGTTGTCATAGCAAAAAATAATTAATTCAGCTGTTCGACAGTGGGACGATATGGTAGATGTTAAAAGGCAGTCATACTCAGTTTAAACACCGATTAACAGACATTCCGTATAATGACCCTGACCTCGACGGTATAAGGTTCAGGAATTTTTTGAGACGTTACTTCTTACTTGTGGAAGTATACGTTTTATCTACCAGTTAATGTTTTTGTCATGAAGTAAAATATCATCATTGATCAAATCCGGGTACATACTCCAACTGGTACGTTTCTCACGAGTTTGTTCTACTCTTGGCGATTTCAATGAGCGTAACCTTACTATCACATCTAATTTTTTATAACAAGGTTACACATTTCATAAACCATTAAATACATTTAAGAAGTTTTACAGAAGATATGAACATTTGAAGTCTAAATATTGCGTGACTCACAAAGAGCTGTTTGCTAAGGCAATTTTCCATCTTGGTTTTTACGGAAATATTGTTAAAAAATGTCAAAAACTTGGACGTAACTTACATTCTTTGCGTAAAAGTGGATATCGACGTGATACTCTGAACGAAAATTAAAGTGGTTTTTTGATTCCAGTGACCTGATGATTTACACACATACTGGCCTTTCACTTATATTGACGATATCTACTGAAATACATGACGACATCATTCGAGGTTTTTCTTCCGCAGTGCGACAGTGTTTTACCAGCAGACTAGGTTTCTTGAGCTAGTCGTTATTTTCTCCCATTTTTTTCTTTTACAAGATAGTGGTCCTGGAGTTAGTAGTCTACCTGTATTGGGATTTATTCGTACGTTTTGTTATACTATAGGGAAACGGGACAGAGAAGGGGGGGGGGTTGTGTACCCATAAACCGGTTTAACCCTAACGCAGGCTTTTGCTTATGCCCGTTCTAAGTTCCGCTATCCCGAGTTCCTATTTATTATTTTCCTTTGTCTTTTGTCTTTCATTTGTATTTTTCTAATGTTGTGATTGTAGTTTTCGGCCATTGTAGGTGTTTGTTGCAATTGTTTCTTTTGTTGACTAGTATATGTTCAGACCTTTTAAATTGTTATGGCATTTTACCTTATTTTGTGAGAAAGATCATTCCAAATAATATTGGCCACACTATTTGATCCTAAAAAACTGTAATGGATTTATATACACCGAAAAACATTGGACAGAAGTTGTGGTCAAAGTCGAAATCATTGTATTATCCAAACAATCTGTCAAAAACAGTTTGAAAGCTGTCAATATTTATTTTTTTTTTAAAGTTTTCATATGCCTTGTTTTAAATCCACATTAATACGACACCACTAGTTGAGCAATTCTATACACAAAAACGAAAAAGTTCAAAGACAATTTCCATTGCGTAAACACAAAGAAACAAAAATATTAAATAAGTACAGCACAGAAAGTAAATTGTGGACACGTACGCAGATGAACAACATGGAACAATTTAAAATCATTGGTGATATGAGGTGCATCGATAGAGTAAGAATTTCCTTTTCCCTATACAGTATAGTAAACATCTCCTGTGTTTATAAGATAAGTAATCCTCTTCTATATATATAAAAATAGACATTTTTAACGGCAAATTGGAGTAAAGTTGTGTTTGTTCCGTATGACTAAGAGGAGAACATGCTGTGCATCTTTCCTTGTTTGGAATTTTATTTAGTTTTGGTCGAAGATGAAAATCTCCAGTTTGAAAGAGATATCCAGTTTAAAAGAGATTTTCATCGTCATCTTTTTAGAGAATTCCAAAATGAGAGATAGACTAATTTGCGATTTTGTAAAATTTCACCCTACTGAATTATACATTGTGTACTTATATTAAACAATATCTAGATAATGATGTTAGTAGAGTGCATAACGCGTTCTTTATTTCATGGTTATAGAAGGGGTTTGAACTTTGTTACGCAGTTGAAACTGTGATTGAAGGGACAACCTTTACGTATTTCAACCGACACACGGTATCAGCCAAATTTTCTGTAGCAGGAACCGTCAATAATCTTGCATTGTTGAAGAAACTGAACAATTTATCTTCAAATCTACATTACTAAAATCTACAATTTCAAAGAATGCTACAATTAGTCCCTTCTATTCTTCAACGTAATCACAACGGAAGAAAACTTTGACCTCCCAGATAGTGAATTAAACAAGTGTCCATACAAAGTAAAATACATCAAAATTTAAAACCATCATCGGCAGAGCCCAGAAAGGATACGTATCTAGTTATGTCAATCCAATATTGGATTGACAACATACATGTACTTATCAAGACTCAGTATGTTATTATCATTTTTTACGGATAATATTATAGTTTCTCAAGCTTGACTGAATTGTTATATCACATTGTATTTATGATGTGTTTCTATGGGGCAAACATTCTCTAATTTTCTCTTTAATGAATGCAACGTTTGCCTTAATTGTTCAATACAATGCCTGTGAAAGCAGGCGGCTGTGGCAAAGATTTAAATTACTTCTAAACTTTTTTATCAATGCACTAAATCACAGAATGCAAAATCAAAATAAGAGGATAAAGAAACTAAAAAATGACCTCAGTCATATTTCCTATGCAATATTAATGCTTTGTAATTTTTATCCACATATATTGCGTATGCTGAACCAATTATTTGTATAGTGACTTTACAAATAATTGGCTGTACTATGCATTTCCTTTTGGTCAGCAGTACAAATATACCAACACACTTATCGAATTATATAGATTTTTTTTAAAATGAGATCTTTAAACAGACGAATTTGTGATTCGTTTTTTGTAAACTTTGATAGAAAACAATTCCTGTTTAATTACAGTTGTATGACAAGGTACCTGACTATTTTTGGTGTCTTAGGATAGCTAATATGTAAATGCAACATTTTTAGGAATTGGCTTCATACCACAACGAAGAACATTAGTCATCTTTAACATCTTGTGTCAAGAATGTGATAAAGATTGTTTGCAGGCTTCATGGATTTTCAGCTAACCCGTTCTTATTATTTGAAAATGTTTATATCTATGAAAAAGAAAGGAAATGGGGGTAAATGTCAAGGAGACAACATCCCATCTACAATTTAAAACGATCAAAAACAAAGAATCTAGGGGTCACCGTACGGTCTTCAACACAGTGAGGAACCTCACACCATATAGCAAGGCCTAAATGGCACCAAAAAAGTAAAAAAAGTGAATAAATCAATGGAAACAAACCACATCCAATTACCCGAATATCCAGAAACTAAAATTTTATAAGAAGACAAGGTATCGTAGAGTGGTAGAATCGGACTTTTATGGCGAAAATAAGCAATATGTTACTACTGATACTTGCAATGATTCTCAAGATTTGTGTACAATAATCTCAACGTCATAAGGAGTCTGACGTTACAATAGGTTAAATGCGGTAACGCAAACGTCTCATGAACGGCATCCCGAACATCCAGGGTGCGCGCGAATGAAATTTTAAACAATAAATAAAGCAAAATTACTGTCCATGGTAAATAAAATAGTAAATATTAACTAATCAGAATTGTCTCTCAATGAAATCTGGGACTAATATAACACTTTACCACTTCACAAATTAAATACTTAATGTCTATATACACTGAATTAGACCATTCAATTAATAAATACGCACTATTAACTTATAGTTACATTTTTTCATATGAAACATCTTTGACTATTTTTATGAATATTTTGACGTCGGGTGGAATAGTTAACTGTTTACCGATTTCCGGACGAACTGTTCCATGCGCAAAGAAATTGCGCAGTGCGACGTCATTCAAATCTTACCTGTGTAGAATTTTTCTTTATATGGAAGATTTTTCTATTGTTTATATAAGTTAATAAAACAGATATTTCATGCCCCATTTCAGGAAATAGCAAAACTGTTGTCCCTCGATGATGGAAATGACTTGCAAACTGTTGCCTTCGGCCTCTGGTCTCAGGCAACAGTTCACAAATCATTTCCATCACCTCGGGACAACAATTTCTGCTGTTTCCTTCAAAGGCATGAAATAACTGTATACTGTTGCACTTCTAACGCTATCTAACTAGAATTTTTCCAGTTTGGCTTCGGCCTTTGCTTTTCTGATTAATGTACAATTATTGTCACTAGATTCGTTTATGTCGGCTGATTCAAGTTCAAGTGGATATAACTTGCTAATTGGTCTAGACGTTGTTCCATTTTTGTACGTAAAATAGCCGATCTACATAGTCCATCTTTTCCACGAATTAATTTCACAATAATCGCTGTATTCCGCATATTCCTTGGTGTGTCATCATGAATCTGCACGATATCCCCAACCTTGATTGTCTGTGTGTTGACTCCTTTGTTCCGGTGATGTTCTCTATGTGATGTGAGGTATTCATGTCTCCATCTATTCCAAAAATCGTTTATAATACGTGACTGAATACAAGACTGTCTATTTGCTGTTAAATGTGTAAGGTTTTTCACATTTTCTTCATAGTTGAAATCTACTGTCCCTGAATACGGCAGGGTTCTAACACGTCTACCATAAAGAAGATGAGATGGTGTGAGCGGTTCTTCGTCTGTAGGGTCCGTTGATACATGTGTTAATGGTCGATCATTGAGTATAGACTCGATCTCTGTAACAATAGTCTCTAGCACTGGTACGGTGACCAGTGCACGCCCTAATACTTTCTTAATGCAATTTTTGGTTAAGCCGATCAGTCTTTCCCACCAGCCATGCACCGTACCGAGTGGCACGCTTAGAAATAAATTTCTACTGAGTCCCATATGTGTTAAGTTGTTCTTGTAGAACTGTTGATTTTGTAAGGCGCGGCTGCAGTATATGCGGAACAGTTGTCGGAAATCGTGACTTTCGGTTGTGACTTTCGGCTTGTGAATCTCCGAAATGCTAATTTGAATGTCTGTTCAGTAAGATATTCGACAATTTCCAAATGTACCGCTCTTGTGTTCGCACAGGTGAAGAGGCAAATATACACCTTACTTGTATCGTTGTTCTTTGTCCTTATATTTAATGCACCCGTGAAATCTACACCGGTTACAGTAAACGGTGGCGAATCATTAAGTCTGTCGGACGGTAGTGGCGGTGGGTCTGGTGTCTGATATGGTCTTCCGGTAATTTTACGGCAAGTAACACATTTGCGAATCAAAGATTTCACACATTGCCTAATCGACGGAATCCAGTAAGATAATGTGACTGTACTTTCTAGGCCAGAGTGAAAGTTTCTAATATGTGCATCCATCACAATTAATTTTGAAAGTTCGTCCTTGTTTGGTAAAAGTATAGGAAACTTCGCTGAGTCATCAATTGCTGCGTTGTTAATTCTCCCGCCACAACGGATAATGTTAAGGTTGTCCATATATAATTTATGCTGCTTCACTAAACTGTGTCTCTCCGTTTTCAATCACATCTGGGTAATTACGTAATTGTGTGTCTCGAATCCATGCCATTGACGCATTCTGAATTTCCTGAACACTAAGATTGCCTGTCATTTTTTTTCTCCATGTTTACAGTTGTATTTGAATCGGTATACATATGCTGCTATAAGCAAAAGTTTTTGGTATGACGTAAAACGTGTTATATCCATGACTTTGCTTAAATTTTCATTATAATTGGTAGTTTGCTGTTTGACTTACTGATTGCTGTGTTTGAATGTGTGTCTCTAGAATGTGAGATTCTTGAATTTTTTGCGGCTATTTACTTTCATCAGTGAGCCATGCGGGTCCTTTCATCCATACCTCTGACTCTAATAATTTTGTAGCGGTTGTTTACCCAGGACAGCATATCGGCGGGGTTTGAATCTGTTGGGCAGTACCTCCACTGGTGTTCCTTGGTGATCTCGTTTATTTCGCTTACCGGTTTCGGACGAAAACTGGTAACTGTCGCTTAGTAGTAATCCAACTTAGCGTGATTCGACTTTCACTCCATAATGTAACGCTGATAATACTTAAGTGTGCTTTCAAACTTCTCAATATCCTTGCACCTATCAATGCTGCGCTTAATTCTAATTTTGGTATTGTCAATTTTTTCAACGGTGCCACTCAATTCTTTGATATGATAAGTGTCGACTTGTTTCTGTTCACTAAATATGCACAGACTCCATACGCTTTCAAACTAGCGTCCGTAAAAATGTGTAATTCAGTACTGTCAGAGTAATTTTCTGTGAAGTATGATAAGTGTCGACTTGTTTCTGTTCACTAAATATGCACAGACTCCATACGCTTTCAAACTAGCGTCCGTAAAAATGTGTAATTCAGCACTGTCAGAGTAATTTTCTGTGAAGTATGCTCTTGGAATCTCAATCTGTTACAATAGGTTAAATGCGGTAACGTGAACGTCTCATGAACGGCATCCCGAACACAAGGACAAGCCAATGACCAACAAATTCCTGACTTGGGACAGGCGCAAAAATTGCAGTTGTGTTAAAAACTCATTTTCTTGGATCCAAACCCTCTCCCTATGTGTGATGAATGGCTAACAATGAATATACAAAAAGACTCACAGTAAAAATCAAACTAGTAAAAAGAACTAACTTCTCGAGACGAGTACCTTTACAATGAAGTACATAAATCATGAAGACAGCACACACGGGTACTGTCCTGACAAATGCTTGCAGTTACTGACAGCTATCTAAGGACATAAATTCCGTTGATTATAATATCAAGCTTTCTTACATATGAAACTTCAATTGAAATACTTCTAAATAGATTTGGTGTAACAACATCATCAATTATGAAAGAAGAACATGATATTCTGCAATGCCAAATACTGCCAATATGAATCAAAGGTCCGATGCAGCTGAAACTCGAAAGTCCTGAAAATCTTCACGTGGCAAAACTTCGTAGTTATCCAAAGAACTTCTGCATAGAAAATAACGAATTAGTTATGCTTTATTGTCCTTAGAGAACTGCTTTGATCAAGGGGGATAGAATTAACAATTTATCAAAACTGAATAAAAAAATCACAGGCAATTCCATAAACACGTGAATGTGGTCGAAATGGGGGTGTCCAGTTCAACATCATATGCTAAATAGCCAATCGAGGTAAACAAATACATTCGCCGATTTGAGAACTGATTCGATAAACATGAACAGAAGGTACAATTTATATATTATACAATTATAGCCTATTGATGAGGTCAATGCAGAAATTTATTGACATGAGAAATGGATATTGACCGAGGACGAAGTCTCATGTCAATAAATTTCTGCATTGACCGAATTCAATAGGCTACAATTGTTTTTATTATTTTCCATGTTTTCCAAATGTTATTTTTATAGCTTTTATAGATAAATGAATTGCCTCACAAATTTTAAAATAACGGCATGAATCTAACAACCATACATAAAATTCTATTCAGTGGAACTAGAAATTGACACATTCTGTCTTATACAACCTAAAAACAGCAGATCAATATTTCAAAATAAAGTTTTTGCCAACAGTGTTCCTTATTTTTGTATTGTTTGCTTTTGTTCAATTGAGAGTTTTTTTAACTGAAATAACGTGGGATCAACTAGAATGTAAGAAAACATTATTTTTAATCATTTAATTTTAATTATCCATCTTTATTACAAGTAAGTTCGGCTTTTACCCCTTGTATTTAAATTGATTGTTAAACTGGTTGATCTATTTTTAGCACGAAGTCAATACGTAAAGTCAATTCCACGTTTTATTGACAACTCTTAGAAATATATACAAGTTAAACTGGCCGATCTATTTTTAGCACGAAGTCAATACGTAAAGTCAATTCCACGTTTTATATACAACTCTTAGAAATATACATAATCATGTAACCACCTTTTAACAAATCACAGCACTCTGAAAATATATGAAATAAATTAAGTTATTCCATAATACATGAAAATAATCGGATTGTGTGATTTCGTATGCATGTCGATTCCATTGCTATAAATATGAGACATGACACAGGTAAACATCTCATTTCAATCTTTGACAAAGTTCTACGCGACAGTATAACTTGATTTATTCCAAGAAACAGGGACGTAAATACTGTGAATATTTATTTACTGTATGTTAATATCAATTCTATATAACAACACCGTCAAAAGGTGTTTGAAAGAAATTTACGCACTATATTTTGATCGGAAGCATGTAGCTCTTCAAATACGTTAATAGGCCTGAAGCCTTTCGTGACTTTCTCGGATGGTTTTAACAACGCTCAGCCTACGGCTTTCGAATTAAAAATTGTTTTAATTTAGTTACGCTGTATTTATCAATGAGGAGCTGGTCAATATTTTTGCCAGTAAAAAAACAGAAGTAAAGATGTATTTATATCCTTTATGAATAAGTTTATTCAACGGATCAATAAGTTTGGAAGGACAAGTTTTGAATTAATGATATTTCAATAGAAGTTTGAATGTGAAACGCCCCGTTGTATAACAGCCCTGCATGTAGAACCAAATTTCAATAATAAGTAAATATATCTATATAATAAGATTTAGAAACTATTTTAATCAATTTTTGATGTCTAAATCCTTGATGAAGTTTATATATATATTTTTTTAAATGGATAGAATAGTTATCATGTTAAGAAAGAAAAAGGGATGTCATGGATGACATAAATCTAGATTTTATTAGACATAACTACACCAAATTTGATGAATACACGTCTGTATTATTTTACAGTTTTATATACCCTCCCGCAAATCTTCTGTCTCCTACGTTGTGTAATATTAGTATCAAGTTTGGAAAGAAAAGAAAATATTAAAAAGTCACTTACGAAAACACAGAAGGATTGCAGGGGTCCGTTATGTCTATATTTCCTACGCAGAAAGTGATAATGCATAATATAGTAACAATAAATAGATACATGTTAAAATATATATACATGTACCAATTAAGTTTGTTGTTAAGTTATATATATAATTATACCAAAACTATCACATATATTATATGTTTAATGTCTTCTTCATGCTTGAGTGACAAGGCTGTCATTTGTCAAAAGCATATATAACACTTGCCACAATTTATGTGACTAGATAGACCAAAAGTGCATAAAGGTCCCACCATCAAGTCCTTTCGGTTTCCCAAGACACTTTAAAATATATATTTAATCAACAAAAAAAAAAAAACGATACACGGATTTGGTCAAAAATAATATTTCACTCGAAATAACAAAAAAATAATAAAAAAAAATAATAAAATAATAACAAATAATAAAAAAAAAAAACTTCTTGAGAAAATGTATATTTTCGCACCTTAATAATAAAATAATAATAAAATAATAAAAAAATAATAAAATAATAACAAATAATAAAAAAAAATAACTTCTTGAGAAAATGTATATTTTCGCACCTTAGATGTAAAATTATGTCCCAAAGGTCTACAACAATTCTGAACAATATTCTCAAGGTCAATGTCATTATCTGAATTTTCTTTTTTCGGACGTACATGTAAATAATGAATACATGTATTAAATCATTACGAACTGGCTGATTAAAGTAAGTGAGAACCGAACCGTCAGTCAAAAGAACGACTGAACAATCCATGGACAAAGGCAACATCGGAAACACTAAGAAACAAGGACACCACTTGAGTACGGGACAAAAAAGAAAAATGAAGACACATATACAGATGAACAACACGGACCCAATAAAAACCATGGGTGAGATCAGGTGTTCCGGTAGAGTAAGCATCACCTGCTTCTTATAAGACACCCGCCGTGTTGAACATGTCAACTCCGGTAGTAAAGTCAAATCCGATAGAGGAAAACAAACTTTAGTTGAAGAGTGAAAGATCTATTGTCATCTTGGAAACAGATATCCCGTAACGATCGACAAGATCGTGATGTCGGCCGTAAAACTTCTAAGTTTTTGGTGACGTACCCTTGCTTAAGTAGTCTATTTGTAAGCAAGTGAGCTCTATCAAGGAAGTCACTGTAACGACTACAAGCCCTTGAATAGCGAATGAGTTGTGAGATGTAAACTCCATATGCTGGTGCTTTTGGAATGTTGCCATAAAGAAAAGGGAAGTTGACTATTGGAAAAGTGAAGTCATCGCGTTTGTCATACAACCTAGTTTGTAATGTACCTCTGTTGTCAATTTCAAGATGAAGGTCAAGGAACGAGGCCGATGTGGAAGTATCTGTAGTATCCTTAATTTCAAGCTCTTTTGGATAAATGATATGAAGAAAATCACCAAAGCGAGGGTTGTTTAGTGATAAAATATCCTTTATATAACGGAACTTGAATTAAAGTACTGGGCCAGTTATTTGTCTGTATTTTGAAGAAGCCCTTCAATAAATTCTGCCTCATAAGAGTGGAGAAACAGATCGACTAAAAGAGGTGAACAGTTTGTGCCTATTGGAATTCCGATGGTCTGTTGAAAAACAAATCCTGTACACTGAACAAATATATTGTCAATCAGAAACTCTACCGTGTATTTTTTCTGTGATTCTGAGTCGTATTTCACAAAGTATGCTTGTTCTCTGCCTATGACAATGTACTTGTGTCTTCGTTCGCCGTTCTTACGGGAGAAACATCTATGAAATATGTCTTTCAGTCGAGATTTCAGTTGTTCATGAGGAATGGTAGTATAAAGTGTGTGTGTGATTAAATCATTTGTCGCTATGACGACCATGAATTCCTTGGATCCTATTTTCCGTATTCAATTCACGACTTCGCACGTGTAAAACGAGGTCGTTTCCGCGTTTTTTACGTTGCGACGTACCACGGGAACTACTACTACGTGTTGTATCATTTGATGTGCGTATTTGCCTTGGATGGATCTTAAGTCTTGAGTTCTGCGAAGGCAGCAACTTTCAATTTCTTGTTCACGTTGATTTTTGATTGAATGGAGCATCGAAAGGGTAGATTGTTTTGCACCCGGTATTAAGTGTTTTGCTGGTGCAGTGTCCAAATTTATGTCATCAAACAAGTTAAACCACACTTAATGGCGAACTGAATCATCGGGCGAATATCTAACCAATCGGATTTTCATCAAATCCATCTCGGAATAGATATGGAAATGGAATAAATGAATGCTTTTTTACGTTTAATACATAAATACACTAAAGTAGGAAATAAAAATATTTCAATCTAAAATAATTAAAGAATGAACCGTGTATCATGTCTTATGTTGACTAGTAAATATACCATTTTTTTACATAACGATAACCAAAACTTCTACTTTTTAAACGAGCAATTACAATACAGCATAATCGATCGACAAGCTTATTTTGAAAACAAGAAAAAACATATCTTAATAGAAAAAATAGAAAACATCTAAATCGGTTAATGAAATGCATCTATGCCATTTAATACAGTATATCACAATTTCAAAAGAAGGATTACAAAATTTAGGACATCACTTATAATGCATTATACATTAGCATTGTCCATGTTAAATTTTCGCTAAAATGAAAGACAAACAAAATCACAGAAAACCAGAATAAAGCATCACTTCGTAGCGGAAGCAGGTATCTTTCTGGTGATCCTGAGTCTTTCTGGTGATTCCGAGCCTTTCTGGTGATCCCAAAGGGGACAGGGGGTCCTTTCGATGGACAATGAAGTCAATAGAAGTTATGAAATACGGTTCATTCACTTCGGAATGTCATCCTGTAAGATAACCTTTTTGAAGAAATTTTTTTAGTACATTAATTAGTTTTTTGAATCCAGACTTCTTCCAAGGATTTGTAATACAGGTGTTAGATTTATAAAAAAAACATCAAGTCCTCTGTATTCACCGGCATCAAAGCGTTTATCGAGAAAAATGCACGTGAAGGACTAGGTAATGGAGGTCAAGTATTACATCGGATACGTGATGGATCAGGCAACGGTTCGTGAAGAACTAAATCAGTGATTTTTAGTCATTTTTAAACTTAAATACACGATTACTTAAAAGCAAAAATGAAATCTAAAAAACTAAAACTGTCTGTAAAAATGCTAGTCATCAATGGCTATTTTGGCTTTAAAAATTACGAATACATCTTGCAGTATTCTTAGAAACGAAAAAGACAGCACCTTACCCTATGCAATTTTCATTGACATATACCCACATTTGGTCATATTTTGTTACGATATTTATCTTTTCTCATTATTTGTTATGATATTCCCTAAGATATGAACACATATTGTCACAAGAGGCTTCAGGATGATGTCATATCTCTATTATATAGTTTTGCTTCGATCATTTGGACCAAAAAGCACTTTTCTTGCACGTGAAGGATCAAGCAACGTAAATTTTGGTTCGTGAAGTATCGACTTGACCGAGCCAATGACAATTTGATATTTGATCTGCTGATGTAAGTATAACCCTGAAGTTCTCCGTTAATTAAAAAAAAATAACATATAATGGGTTGCCCAATATGTAGTGCACATATAAAATCATCTCATGTATCAATTCCGCTGTAAATGACACCAGACGAGATGGAAAATATCTAATAAAGTACGATTATTATGCATGTTATATTTACAACATGTAATCAAATGTACAGCATAAAATCACTACAATTACGCGAGAGCTAGCACATATTATGAAGACGTTCTCATTAGACACAGTTATCTCCATCACCGCCTCATGAATCAAGGCTTCAAAAAATTCCGTCTCATACGATCATTAAACATTTAGTAGATATCAGTCCCTTGTGGAAAAAATTGAAGTTTCGGTCCGAACTCTGATTCAAGATTCTTTCTTTACTTAATACTTGGATGATCATTTCTTTTATATGTCTTAGACCTTTCAATGGCAATTGCTGTTGAGTTGCTACGATGGAAAGGGAGGTTTGGCTAGCCATGAAACCGGTTATACCCACCATTTCTTTTGAAATGCCTGTACCAAAAACCTATTTCGATCCATATCTATCATTTAAATGGTTTCCTGACGGTGTGAAGAACATTTATGTAAGCAAAGTGTAGGGAAAACAAGCATTTGAAGTTTTTAAAATTACTTTCCTTCTACATGTTTTAAATTATCATTCTAAATGAAATTAAAGCATTGATCTGTAAAAAAACACAAATTGAAATATTTCTCAATAATTCATATCTTTAAAGGGGGTTCATCTGATTCGTTCTTACGTTCATACGTCCGTCCGCCAAACTGCAGGTTAGCCTCTGCGGTCAAGCCGAATTTTCGGAGACGATTAGTCGGATCTTCAAGAAAATTTGTACACTCATTCACTATAACAATGACAAAAAGCTTCCATTTGCAGGATGATGAATTGGGCATCTTTGTCATAGGAGACACATTCTTGTTTTAAATCATTAACAGTTTAAGTAATTAAATGAGAGATTTACAAATTCAAACAAATACTTTGGATAATGTATGCAATATTATTACGTTTTAAAACTTCTTGATCAAGATAAATCATTATTTAAATATTTCTTCAGTTTCGAAAAATCAGCTATAACAGTGTTTTCCATTCCTGTTTAAAGGTGGTTAAAACAACCACCTTTATTTTCAAAACAACCACCTTGATTTTCAAAACAACTATTTCACTTGAGGCAGGTGGTTGTTTTTATATAAGGTTTGAGATTATTTCAACTAATATAAATACCCATTAAAGCTTTGAAAATGTGGAAAACAACCACCTTTTGGTTATTGAAAATGGAAAAAAACTGTATAAAATATCGCTTTTTATTGTAGTTTATAATGCTCTCTAAAAATATTAACTGATCCTTGTTAGCATATTTTGCTTAAAATTTAGTTTGTCTTTATTCAAGTTGAACCAGACAATGTGTGTTTTACTAAGGTATTAGGGTTTCAATGCACTTCAATTTTTGCCTCATTGCATATTTCACGAGTTATATGTGGATGCCTAATTTGTATTTGATGAGGTTTAATTATACTTTAATGGTCTTACATTAATTTACAAAGTCCTGACACCTGAATCGGTTTCTCAGGAACTCCGGCTACAGAGCTGCCGGGCGCGTCCCCAGTTGGTGGATAGGGGAATGCCCTGTCTATGCGGATAAGTCAGGTCATAATACGGGAAGCCTGACCGCGAACCATTTCAGCCAAACTGAACGGAAACACGTCATGCTCCATGCTGTATAAAGAGCTCATCTATATTTTTTCTAAAGAGAGCAGAGTCACTTTTGCTATATTTCCCGCCCCTACCAATTTCACCCCTTTTCCAGTGGCAATCAAAACTCGTTGCCTCGGTTATCCCTTTCACCTTTCTTCTTTCTTCTTTTAATAATATTTTTTGATTGATTAATTGCATTCGTCCTGCTATACATGTAGCTGAATATTGCTCACTGGACGTTAAACTCTAACCAATAACTAATAAATCAATCAATTTACCAATTTACAAACAAGTCTCTTTAAAGGAGCATCATTCACGAGCTCAATTGTTCGTTGCCTGATCCTTCACGGGCAGAAAATATAAGTTTTTATGTTTTCAATGTTGATATATTGTATATAGAATTATTTTTTTGCATAAATGAGTTCATTGGTTATTGCAATATCAGAGTTTGTCAATATCTTGTAAAATTAAGTCTATTTTGTAAATAAAATAAACGAAATAACACCTTTTGTGACCATATCTTCACGTAGAAAATGTGGGTGGGAAGTCTGCATTTGACGTTTTTTGAGAAACTATGCATTTTCTAACCATGAATTTAGCATGGATTGATAGGTATTGTTGAACCATTTTGACAGACGTATTGAAATTTTAGAAATTTATCCACATAAATAGAATATTATGAAATAATTTTCGACCTTCAATGCTTTTATCGATAGAAAGTCCTTCACGAACCGTTGCCTGATCCATCACGCATCCCATGCAATACTTGACTTCCATTACCTAGTCCTTCACGTGCATTTTTCTCGATAAACGGATAGATGCCTGTGTGTATTGAAGCTTACTTGTAAAACGAGTAGTTGCTCAAACTGCCGAAGTTGCTGTCACTATAAGTACATTCCGTTATCTACAACGCATATTGCCTTGATGCAGTTTTAAAGAATAAATACTGAAGCATTCACTAAATACCATGTACACGTATGTGATGCATTTCTCCTCTCAAATAGGTCTTACAAGTTAATGGTTCCAGCTTTTTGTTGTATTGTATACACAGGATTAAGATAAGTGTAAAATACTGTTACCATGGGTTTCAGTCAACCTTGTTTTGTGAAAAATATATACAGCAAAATGTGTCAATATCTTAACCAATAAATAAAATGTAAATCTTAGAAGCCAAAATCATACATATATGTGCATTATCATATGAACAATTCTTATGATCCATTTTTAAACTGATCTTGCATAACAAATTAACATCAGGATTCATTCATTCCATATTGCGAACTTTCCACTACGTCCGTTTTATTCAAATATTCAAAATAAAAGTTTCTAGATACAAAGGGTTGTTCTAGAAGCTCGTTTAAAAAATTGAGTTTTTCCACAGCAGCATATTTCTAATCAGTATGTGTAGTTTATGTAACTGCAATAGTTTGACTTCTTCATTTGGCAGGATTGTTTGATATGTAAAAGTCATTTGTTTTCTGTCTTTTTCACCTAGTATTTTGTAAGTGTGTATATTTGAGGAAATAATTAACAGTCAACTATAATGCCAAAGAAGACACAGGTTTGCATCCCAAGGATATTCAAATGCAGTAAATAACACAGTGACTGAAAATTGATTATAAGTTTATATTTATCGACTCATACAGCCCTCATACAAAACTGTTAAATACTTTTTCATATATAGAATGACTGTTACACTACCCTTAATATTCCTAAATATATTTTTGTTTGCTTGTTTGTTAGTCTTTTTTTATTTTGACATTTTTTAAGTTGGCATTAGTTACATTGTTTTTGGCCATTTAAAGATACTGTCTTTTTCTATTAAGGGGGTCTATTAAATATGGGTTTCATAGACTCACAAGTAATATGTATTACGACTCAGAAACTTAAATCGTATTGTAAATCAGAAAATTCAGAGTGCAAACATCTGTTTTTAATCTCGTAGTGAAACCAGAATACAAAACAAAACAAAACAAAAAAAAAAAAAAAAAAAAAAAAAAAAAAAAAAAAAAGAAAAAAAAATAAAAAGAAAAAGAAAAAAAAACCTAAGCAATATGATGATATTGAGAGTCTTATATATGATATATAGCAATAAAGCGATATATGCAATAGAGGAAAAAATGGACAAGCAAAGAATTGTAAGACACATAAATAAAAATAATCAAGGGCCACGTTAAGTCTTGAACAGTAGGCCAAAATCCAGGCCGACGGTTCAAGTGAAAACAGTAAGGCCACTTACAGTGTTATGAGTCCAAATGAAAATAATAAGAACATGTAGACTTGAACAATGTGCAGACTCCAGGTCGTTGGTGCAAATAAAAATTATAAGACCACTTACAGTCTTTAACAATGAGCAAACTCAAAACCATTTGTATAAGTGAAAATATAAAGACCACGTACAATCTCCTGACAACAGACCACATGATACGTCGTTCTAAATAATTCAATCACATATACTACAACTAGATTCTGAAAACAGAGAGGGATGCACAGATATAGTGAAAGGGAAATAGGGATCAACAGATAAAGAGAAAGATAGATAACACATTTATTAAACCCATATTGCACCTCGTCTCTCCGTTATCAATATCAGCTTTAGATAATTTTCACTATGGCCGCGACAGTTTAAACCAACAACAGGGAATATGACAATTCATTTAAGAATATTTTCTGTTTTTGTTGTGTATTTTTCAATCAATTTCAAACTTTTAGGTAAGAAAAATATATTTATGATTATGTAGAATAATATATTTATAATTTTGTTGAAGAAATATCAAAGACCAAGAAATAAGAATTTGGTATAAGGTAGACTTCCGGTTAAATGTTTCTTAATATGAGTAACATTTTTTTACCATAGTTTTCATGTCTAAATTCTTATAAGATATTAAATAAATTCCAAAAAGATAACAAATATAAAACGACAGAATCCAAATATTGGCAAGTTGGAATTTTGTAGGTAGTAGATTGGAGATTTTGTCTATTCAGTACAGAATATTTTGAAACATCCAAACATATTGAAGTTTCCAAACAATTCGAAGACCAAAAGTAAACTCTATGGATAATCTAGAGGAATAGAGGGACAAGTCTCATTTAATTACACTAACACCCCTAGTCAACGAAAACTAAGACATCAACAAATGCAGCAAAATGATAAGCCTAAGGGTTCTTTTTTTTATTTTTGTTCTCTGATTTGTTTGTTTTTTTTTATTATTATCGTTCTTTTAACAAAAATGGATATATACGTTCTATGTCCAGTTTGTTTGCATTGAAGGATCTATAATTATTTTAAATTTCATGCCTGTTTCATGATCACAACATTGATTATGTATAGAACCGTACATAACAACGAAAATATTTCCATTATCGGTAGAGAGATTAGGAAAAAATCCTGATCTCTCTGGATTTTTCGATCAGTTGAACTGTTCATTTGTAAAACTAGTAAAAAGATATTATGTAGAGAATGTAATAAAAATATACTGTAGACAAACTCGAAATTGAAACTTCAAAATATATTCTGTAACGCTATTTAGGATAAAAGATAATTTGAATCATTACGAGTCGAGAGTGGTTGTTGTTATTTATACGCGTGTAGACTTTAATCCGGTTTTTGTTGTTATTTATACGCGTGTAGACTTTAATCCGGGTTCTGATGTTTGACATTTTATTCTTGTTCACGTTCGTAAAAATTTAGAGATGTTTAATATTTTTTGAAAACTATTGAAAAAAGATTCTTATAAGATAAAATATAAATCGGTTAATCGATTAAAAATGTCATGGTACAAAAATGTGAGTTCTAATAATGAAATTGAAGAAATCTAATATAAATAGGCCATGGTAACAAAATATGTGCCCTTTCAACTAATTGCCCCGGCACCTGAATCGGTTTTCAGGGGCTCCATCGAGAGCTGCCGTAGCCCTGTTTATGCAGGTTAGTTAAGTCATAATACGGAAAGCCTTTTATATTTTTCGAAGCGGTTTAAAAGACTTAATTTCCTGCCCCTACCCATTTCTCCCCTTTTCTACTTGCAATCAAAACTCGTTTCCCTAACTGCCTTTTCCGCCTTATTTTTTTCTTCATATCAAAATGTTTTTAAATGATTAACTCGTTCTCATCTTGATATGGCTGAAAAATTGCTAACTGAACGAGAAACTCTAATCAATCAATCAATCAGCTAATTGCAATTGAACATGTTGTATATGGTCTTTATACCTGTGCGTCAGATTAGAAATCAAGATATTAAGTTATATTTAATTGGAAATTTTTTATCTTTTATAGTGAATCATTGTACTCAACAAACAGGTTTGAGGTCCGTTTTATATGAAAAAGAAGGGAAATGGGGTAAATGTCAAGAAGACAACATCCCATCTCCAGGTTAAAACGACCCCCCCCAAAAAAAGCATTATGGGGTCACCGTACGGTCTTCAACAAAGTGAGGAACCTCAGACCATATAGCAAGCCCTTAACGGCCCCAAAGAGTAAAAAAGGGAATAATTCAATGGAAACAAACCACATTAAGTAACCCGAATATCAAGAAACTAAGATTTTATAAGAAGACAAAGACAAGCCAATGACTAATATTTTGGACAGCATTTAGGTTGAGTCAGCTAAACTCACCCAATCCATCACTTAAATACTAGGAATGATTTCTGTACCAAAGTTCCTTCGTTCCCTACTCTTCTATTTTATTCATTAGATAAGTACAAATTTTACAAAGATGTTTTAGATGGATCATGTTGGTATTTTTATCATTTTGTATTCATAGACTACAACTGAAATGAGAACCGCCTTTTAAGAAGTAAGTTATGCTCATATTGAATATATTTGAATCGAATGCTATAGTTCACATATCTGTTTGGTTAATTGTTGCCCGTAGTTGATAGCACCAGACAGAACAACTTTACTAAGATAAAAGAACTGAATCACCGCGTTGGATTCAAAATGTTCGCATTAAACATATTCAATCACCTCATTTTAAAACGATCTTTTTGAAACCACTTGCCGCAGGTAGATCAAAACAGATCAATTGTGATATACTACGTGAACAACAGAAAACCTCTTGTCTGTATCTTCTGTTTTCTTACATATAAATAAAAATTTGACATAGTAAACACCATCACTACATGGGATTTTATTTCTTAACAATTTATGCACTAAGGGTTTTGCTGAATTTAGAATTTGATATTACAGAATGCCAGCAAGTGCCACAATGTAACATTCCATCGTCCTATTTTGGTGACTGGTACTCCCAGGAAGGCGGTGCTGACGTCAGAACTAATGTCGATGCCAAGTTTTGGAGTAGATTTTCAACCCCTCAAGAAAAACTAGAATGTATTGACATCGTTATTCATAAACAAGAAAGATCTTTACTTCGTCAGTTAAACAGTTCTATGGTTAATAGCACCATGATAATGGCTCCTGTGTATGTATATATTTATTTCATTGTTCGTCAAATGTTCATGAAGTAATTATGTTGTGAAAAAAAAACAATTTATGTCGTTTTTCGTTGAAATTTAAATATATACAGCATGTAAGAACAAATGCTCTTCTGTTTTGAGTAATTGTGTAATTCCCCGCTGCAACCATAACTTTGTACAAATGTTTTGACAACTGTCCGACGTATTGCCTTAATTCTCAAATGAAAAACAGTCAATTATCATGTCGTATAAAAGAATTCTCCAGAAATTTGCTGTGTAGCGTAAACTATATCCCTCTTACAAAGGTTAAAGATGTCCATCTCTTATCTCTGATAAATCATTAACTATTGCTATTGAGTGACAGCAAGTCAACTGTGATTTCTGTCTTCCAATCGCAATCATGTTTTGATTTACAAATACTTATATAAAGAACGTTGTTCTTTTCTGTTGTAGTTTTTACTTTTGGTGAGGATTTTCTTCATTAAAGTTTTTTTTCATGACCAGTTTCATGAGTGAAAAATCAAAGTACCATGCAAATGACTTGAATGGTAGTCACCGGCGAATTAAGCCTTCGAAAATGGGGGTTCCAGCCGATTTTTTTGCCATTTTTTGCTTAAATTTTGCTAAAAAAAAATCCAGTAGAAGATTGCGAGCTTAAAACCCAATGAGCCCCTGGATACGCCAATGATATTTTCGTTGTAAGGGATAATGCAAGCTCACTGCTGCTTTCAACTATAAAATCTAATTTAATTAGTTTGACCAGCATATCTTCTACTAATTTGTTTTTCATTTTGAATTATAGAGGTGCAGACAATACCAAACGATGTTATTTTTGTTTTGATGTACTTTATCGGACAGTTAATATTATACAATACAGAAGACGTAAGTATATAAATGTGTTAAAAAGTTTCAAGTTTTTTTTTCAAGTTTTAGTTTTTCAAATCCTCAACGGGGGATTGGGATTATAAATGAAACACGGCCATTCAAAGATTGCGATCCCCCCGCTTCCCCTTTTTGGACCCCTCCCTTTGTGAAAAAAAGACAAGTGTTTTTGCAACTAAATTTCTTTCTGTTGAAACAATCATTGTTACTATAAAAAACTAAAAAGATATGGTTGCTAAGATGAATTTCAAAAAGTACAGGTTTCTGAAAATTTCAGAAAATTATCAAAATTAGAATCAAAGATTTTTGCAACCTGACTGTTGAAAATCATTATTTTGACTGTAAGGCATTGAAAAAGATATGGTTGCTAGGTAGAATTCCAAAAAATAATGGGTCTTTGAGAGTTTCAGGAAATTTGCCAAACTTAGAATCAAAGATTTTTGCAATCTGACTATGGCAAATGATCACTGATACTATAAGGCATCAAAAAAGATATGATTGCTAGGTAAAATTCCAAAAAGAAGGTCTTTGAGAGTCTCAGAAAATTTACCAAAATTAGAATCAGTTTTTTTGCACTCTGATTATTGAAAATGATCTTCACTACTGTAAGGCATTGAAAAAGATATGGTTGATAGGTAGAATTAAAAAAAATAATAGGTCTTTGAGAGTTTCAGGAAATTTACCAAAATTAGAATCAAAGATTTTTGCAAACTGACTATTGGAAATCATCGCATCAAAACAGGTATGGTTGCTAGGTAAAATTCTAAAAAATAATGGGTCTTTGAGAGTTTCAGGAAATTTACCAAAATTAGAATGAAAGATTCTTGCAATCTGACAGTTGAAATTCATCATTATAACTCTAAATAATTGAAAAGGATATGGTTGCTATGTAGAATTCCAAAAAAATAATGGGTCTTTGAGAGTTTCAGGAACTTTACCAAAATTAGAATCAAAGTTTTTTTGCAATCTAACCATTGAAAATGATCATTAAAACTATAAGGCATAAAAAATATATGGTTGCTAGGTAAAATTCCCCCAAAAGTTGGTCTTTGAGAGTTCAGGAAATTTACCAAAATTGGAATCATATTCTTGAAATCCTAGTGCTCATACTAGTTGATGACTTTAAAATATTTTTTAATTATAAAACTTCATGTTGGAATTTCAAAAATTATTAGTCTTTGACAATTTCAGGAATTTTACCAAATTTGGCACCGGGGTCTAAATTCTAAAAGCTTTGAACGGATTCAAAGAACAATTCCAACTAGAAAACTGACAACGTCAGAAAGGGCCTCGCCCCCTTGCACATCCCAAAAACCTGTTTGCGGAATTTCATGGAAATCATAACACAATATTTGGTGAAAAATCCTAAGATATTGTAAATTTAGTTTCTGTATATGGTTGTTTTGACAACTTATGTCTCATTTGTTGAGATCAAATCAAAACATTGAAAAAAATATAAGATGGTCATTTCAAGTTATCATACGACAGAGCTAATTCACAAAATATGAATTTTTCATATAAAAATTTCGAGTTATCATACGACAGAGCTAATTCACAAAATATGAATTTTTCATATAAAAACTAAGTTTTTCCCCCAAAATGTTTTATGAATCTCCTAAAAACCATTAGGGGCCTTCTTTTGATCAAGTTCAACACCGTGCATAAAACGTATAAAAATCTGTGAAGGTCATTTCAAGCTATCATACAACATAGAGCTTATTCTCAAAATATGCTGTTTTTCATATAAAAAAAATGTATTCGGAATTTTCATCAAAAACAAAAGGGAGCTTTCATTGGTCAAGGCCAACCTTTTGTATCAAAATCATATAAATCCCTGGAGGCAATCGTAATTTGTTGTACAACATAGAGCTAATTCTCAAAATATACACTTTTTCATATAAAAAGTAATTTTTTCCCTCAAAATTGTTTTCAAATTTTCCTCAAAAATGAAAGGGAGCTTCCTTTAGTCAAGTTCAATTTTGAGTATCAAAAATCATTAAAATGCCTGAAGGCAATTTTAAGTTATCATACGACATAGAGCTAATTCTCAAAATATGCACTTTTTCATATTAAAACAAATTTTTTTCCCAAAAATCATTTTCAAATTTTCCTAAAAAAACAAAAGGGAGCTTCCTTTGGTCAAGTTCAACATTGAGTATCAAAATCATTAAAATCTCTGGTGGCAATCTTAAGTTATCATACGACATAGAGCTAATTCTCAAAATATTCACTTTTTCATATAAAAACTAAGTTTTTTCCCAAAAATCATTTTCCGATTTTCCTCAAAAACGAAAGGGAGCTTCCTTTTGTCAAGTTTAACCTTGAGTATCAAAATCACTAAAATCCCTGAAGGCAATCTTAAGTTATCATACGACATAGAGTTAATTCTCAAAATATGCACCTTTTCATACAAAAACTAAGTTTTTTCCCAAAAATCATTTTCAGATTCTCCCCAAAAACAAAAGGGAGCTTTTTTCGGTCATGTTCAACTTTGAGTACAAAAATCATAAAAATCCGTGCAGGCAATCTTGAGTTATCGTACGACATAGAAAACGCTGACGGACAGACAGACAGACGGACAGACGGACGTACGGGCTGATTACTATAGGGCGCCGCCATTTCATGGCGGGGCCTTAATAACTCCTCATGAAAATATGAACCATAAAGTCAAAATTATACATAGAGTTACAGTCGTTCTGTTGAGTACTGATTGTTTAACATTGTTTTGGCCCCTTTAGGACATGCCCCAGAGGTCAAACCAAATGCCCGCTATCATCAGTAAATGAGATGCATATAATGGGACTTGCATGCAAAGTTTCAAACATGAATACTTCAAAAGATTTCGCTTATTACTGGATTTCTCAAAATACATTTTCGCTCATTTTTCCACCCTAAGGGCAAATTTCAAAATTCCGAAAGCTTCGGCACAGACAACTTTTATAGAGAACTTATACCTTTATTACACGGTTTCTACGATTTAAGGTGTAAGAGGAGTTCCAGCTGAATCGATTTTTTTGTTGTTTGGATCCCTAGAGGCCATGCCCTAAGGGGTCATACCAAATTCCGACACCCCCTGTGAAGTTGCTACATTATATGCGAGTCGTTTCCCCGAGTTTCAACTTTCTA
>MJUU01038859.1:6178-19177 GCA_002080025.1 Modiolus philippinarum | reverse complement strand
AGTGGTAGGACAAGCATATTTGGTATGTACATGATGTATGTTTGTCTTGGGCATTGATGGGTGGTACTTTACCTTTTGACCTTGACTTCAATTTCATGGTCGGAGTTTAGTCATGTCAAAGGTTGGAATTATTTTAAAATTTGCAATTTCTTTTATTATTTTTTCCTGCTTATGTCTTAAACTGTCCTTTGTAAAATTCAATTTGATTATTTATCAGTCAAGTACCTAACCTGTATGAGTTATTTCAGAGAAATAACATGCATGTGTTATTACTAATGGAAAAAATTGATAACATGCTTCAACAAATACGTTTAACTTTCAGAATGGAAAAAAAAATAGCCAATTGCTTGTTGTGAACCGATTCCGACGTTGTTAGGGCTCTCATTAACTATAAAATATACTAGAGAAAGTTTTGTTATAGCACATGGACTTTCATGTGCATCGACTATGCCCAGACACATAATTAATTAATATTGCTGTACCAAGTATAGTTATCTTAGACGAAAACTGGCTGTTATGTGTTTTAATCAAAATAATACAATGTGCACTCATTTATTTTGATGATTTTGATTGAATGAAGGTTGACTCGACAATGGCGTATCTGAGGTCCAAGACTGTGCATATGTTTTTAAACTTTTCCCATAGGGTAACATGTCAGCCATGTCAACATTTTCAAGGAAGATCAAATGGCGCCAAAATTAATCACATTATAAACAGGGTTGACAAAAAAGCGGGAAATACTCATATTTCCTAGGACAGTGGGAAATACTGGTAATTCCCGGACAATACTGGGAAATATACTGTCAAATGATATAACTTCAAAACATTGTAGTTAAACTTTATTCATAAATGCACATTTATGCCCAACTGGGCTGAAGGCATATAAACAAAACATATGACATAAAGTATATACAAACTATAAAACTATAACATTAGACAATACATACATGTAAAAAGAATGGTATATAGCATGTATAGTATTTTTAAATTTTGAATATATAAACTACACAGTTAAGAGTCCACTTTTCTCAGTTCTAGTGACTTTTTAATAAAATGAACAACAAACTGTGAAAGCATAGTTAAAGATAGTATTTTCTGTAATCATAAAGATTTATCAATATTTAAAATTTCTGGGTAATGATGACATTTGTTTTAATTCAAGTTGTAATTTTTTATTGTTTGAACACTCAAAAAAGAAATGATTCTCATCCTCTATTTTATTTAAATTGCAAGTGCAACAAATAAATCAAATATGTCTTAATGGATGTATACATAGGGAATTTCATTTTCTCCCACTTCCATATCACTATTCCAAATAAGTAAAGCAATAAAAGTCTTCAGATTTTCAGTATCAAATATCACCTCCATTCAATGGTAATCATTGTAATACCTTGAAATGCATTTGGCTTGTATTCATGTTTTTATTATCAAGAATAAAATTAATTAAGGTACTAGTATTTGTCATAAATATTTCATTTATCAACTAAAATTTGTCAAATGTGAGAGTGTTAATTACTAAAACAACATAAATGTCAATGATGGGCTTGGGTATGTTTAATTTTTCAATACATCTAATTGATTCTTAAAGGAATGTTTTCATAACTACCTAGATTTTAAAATAATATGAATAATACACCTAATTCTTAATTTAAAAATTAATGACATGTATTTCAAACACAATTTTAAAGGATATATAAATTTTAAAAAATAGAACTAAATAAATAGTTAAGAGTATTTTTGTGTCAAAAGGACTTGATTTTTTAGTAATTTTTTTCATATTTCCCAGTATTTCCCACTTTTTGAAAATAAGCAGTATTTCCCAGGACGATAATTCCCGGTAATTACTAGTGGGAATTACCACCACTGGTATTTCCCGGCCAACCCTGATTATAAATAATAAAATAAATATGTTTATTCCAATCAAGGGCCCATGCAGGGCAAAGTCATTACAAGTATTACATTATTACATATATAGAAAAAAAAAACAGTCATATACAATAAACAGTATGTATCCAGAGACGATTAAACACGTGTTACTAAATGTCTCTGGTTTATCACAAGTGAATGTTGCCGATTATGTACTAGAGGTGGCACAAAGTCTAGAGATTTCAAGTGAAAAATATTGTATAAAGAATATATAATAAATAAAATAAAAAGAGGATGATAGAGAGGTGACATAGTGAAACAATTAATAAACATTATATCATCCAAATAAAATAACAGCAAATTGCAGAATTACACCAGTAAGACACAGGCATGTGAGATGTTTTCATGTAGTGTAAGCATATGATGGCCGAAATGCCCAAGTCCGAAACAACCAAGTCCAAGGTTACACTAATTATGTACTATGGCCTAAACGTCCTGCTACCAAATTTACTCAGCACAAGCCAATGCTGTAAATGGTTTTATTTAAATAAATGCAATGCAAACTTCATGTAATTAAGATTTTATTATAAAATGCATAATCGGCAATCAAGAAGAATAATTAGTACAATCAATTTGTTTAAAAACAGCTAGATTTCAAAGCAAGCATATTTACTGATTAATGTTAAAATATTTTCCAATCAGGCATGTCAGGATTAATTTATAACAGAGACATTGTCTCTGATTATAAGAACAATAAAAAAAAATGTTCAACTGAAGTTTTAAAAAACAAACATCTTTTTTTTTAAACTTTCAATAATATCAAACAAACACCTGTCAATCAACACTTCAATCACTCATTGCCAATTGATTGTTAAATAAACATTCATTGGCAATATATTCACAAAAGTATCATGTATGTACAATTAACTTGTCATGATAATTGTAAAGTAAACAAACTTGATTTTTATATTGGGAGCGAACGGACCCACTTGGGGGGCGAACGGACCCTGGGCGAACGTGTATGGTGGGCGAACGGACCCGTTACCGTCATGAGCTGTGACCATCATATTCAAGGGTTTGTTTTCTGTTTTATTTTTACTATGGGGAATTATTATCTTAACAGGTCAGGTCTACCCTGGTTTTTCGAGTATACTCGAAAACCCATAGAAACAAACCCATCATGCAATACCTCAGTGGAACTCTCCTGTCCAAATGGTCAAATCTCATCATTAAAAGGAATTTTGGATGAATGATCCTTGTGTTTTTTTCCTTTGTTTAAACAACAAGGAGTTTTGACTTTTGTGTAAAATACAGAGCTTGGGTGTAATTTATCATGAATTTATTTCTATTATTATTAGGCCCTATCAAGTTAATTTGTAGATTCTCATCCACCAGTAACAAAAAATCTGGGGCGGGTGGGAGGGTTTTTATTTTATATTTTTTACTTATTTTCACTAAAATTGATAGGAATTTAAAGAAAATTTCTGAAAAATTGAAAATAATAAAAAATGAGCTTAGAAAAAAATGGGGCGGGTGGGGATGAGAATCTATAAATTAATTTGATGTGGCCTTATAGCTTGATGCCAACTTTGTAGAACCAGACATGAATCTGATGGAATAAATTCTCCTTGTTTAGCTTGTAATTATTTTAATAAAAACAAAACTGAAATATTGAAAAAAGTGAGTTTAAAGACCTAACAAAATATCATTTTGGCTAACTAACATCATGAACATGACTAACAGTCGTTTTCGTCAATCCAGATCAGTAATGAGATGTGTCGTCTTTCAGCATGTTCAGTTTCAGTATCTCCGAAGTTGCACAATAGAATTTCATTTTGCTCGGTAAATATTTGTATGAATGCTTAAAAGGTTGATTATAAAATTTCAGGTATGACCATCAACCCAATTAAGTTACAGGTGTAAAAATTCAGTGACAGATAAATTTCCTTGATTTTTCGATGACCCTTCCTCAGAAAACCAGGGTACTTAAGCATGTTAAGAACCGCTTAAGGAGCATTAACCAATCTACTAGTAGGTTTGGGTTAGGGTAGCTGAGGAATGGTAGCTTATTAGGTCCTTTTTATTATAATTTTTTAATTTTTATTTTTTTTATTTTTTTTTTTTTTTTTTTTTTTTTTTTTTTTGGTGGACCTGCACATTTCGAAAAATCAGCATGAGGGAAAATAAAAAAAAAAAGCTACATTTTATTTTATATTAGGCAATATTTCATCTGAAAATGTTTCTGAACATATCGTGTTTATATACAATCAATTCTATATCAGCATAACAGTAATGCAAGAATTGTTTTGAAGAATAAAATTTGTTTGGAGATCACCTGCTTAATGTTGGCAATAAACATCCCTTTCAACACGTGCAATGGCAACAATAGAACTGACGTCAAATGCAAGGTATATCACAGCATGGATCGCAACTAACTATAATACACAAGGAAAAATGTGCACACACAAAATACTGAAATAAACAATAAAATGAAATTACTGATATTGCTAAGATCAACCAAGTGGCAAAAGTTTAACTGAACAGAAGTCGAAGTTTACACCCCAAGCTTACATTCTAATACGAAACTGCGGTCGTTAAAAGTACACATTGTATACAACTGTAATCCTTTCTGTTTGAAATGTACACACTGTGTAGTCTTTTTAAGGTAACAGAACGTAGGCGTGGGTTGTAAGTCTTGACTTTGATTCAGTGAAAGTTTTGCCACTTGGTTGACCTTTGCAATAAACAAAATACTAGCCTTTGTCACTGATAAACAAAATACATTGTACTAGCCTTTGTTTTATTTATAAAATGTCCATTCCAAGTCGGGAATATGACGGCTTGCCTAAAATGTTCTGTGACGGATTGTGTTTCCCTGATTCAGTCGAATGTTATACAGATTTTCCTTACTGGTCTCTTCCTTTGATGGATTTCGGACTTTTGTTGTCACTCTTATTTGTCTGATAATCATGATAATCAGCATAATAAAGTAAATATTATCAGTAACGTAACCACCTATCACGCCTTATATTCTTCAATATAATACTGACATGACTGAAGCAGGAAGGCACAACCCTAAATGAAATTGTTTTGCTATGAAAGCTGATGTGATAATTTTTAATTCAGTCCCAGATGTTTTCAAGGAAGGTTAAGTAAGGGGGTGACCATTTGATTTTTAGGGGGAGGCTTGGGCGATTTTGCTCAGCAAAGAAGTATGGCCATTAAGACGTGAATTTTTTTCCTACGTTGGGTCATTTTCAGAATATGCTCAAATGTTGTTGAAAATCGTTCGAGATGAGCTCTGGTATGTGTACTTATTAGAAATAAAATTGATATATGCCCATTTGTATGTTTTCTTACTGTCTTATTAGCATGATTAGTCATCGAACATAGCTGCAAATAACATTTTGTTTCAGTTTAAGCTATTTTACAGTGTTTGAGAAGATGATACTACTCGAAGGACACCAAGTATCAAAACCAATTTTTTGCTGCGAACATATAAACATTTGCCGTTCAAAATGGCAATATGTTTATTTTGGTTCTGGATGTCCTTTACAACGAATTTTAACAAAAACCTACAAAAAAATGTCAAAATCCGTCAAAATTGCATACAATTTGAAAGTTCAGTGGCTGAATCATTATCTAAATGTACGAAAATGTATTTGGATTGATTTTGTTTTTATAGTGTATATAACAGATGATCTTTTAAAGCAGTTTTCGGGAAGATTTAATGCATTCGCAAAATTAGTATGCTGAATGAAATAAATCCATGGGTAAATGGCCATACCTCTTTATTTATTGTCATGAAAATCTTGAACAAATTATTATTCGCCCGTCTAATGACGGACGTATTATGGTATACCAATGTCCGATTGTCCGTCCGTCCGTCTGTCTTTCTGTCTGTCCGTTTTCATATGTCGCGCTCTAACTTGATAACCATTTTGCCAATTCACTTCAAACTTTGCAGAGGTATTGGGTATGATGACCTTACGATCTGTATACTTTTTTGGGAAAATTCGATTTTTCTTGTAGGAGTTATGGGACTTTATTCGACAATTTTAAGGCAATTTTTTTCATGTTGCGCTCTAACTAGACAACCCTTTGGTCAATTCACTTCAAACTTTGTAGAGGTATTGGGTATGATGGACTCACGATCTGTATACTATTTTGTGAAGATTCGATTTTTGTTGTAGGAGTTATGGGACTTTATTCGTCAATTTTAAGGCAATTTTTTAGTTCGTCTCAACGAAGTTGAGGGGGACTATTGGAGTACCCCCGGCGTCCGCGTCGGCGTCTACGTCTATGTCCGCGTCCGCATTTGGGCATATATCTCTGCAACTATGCATGGTAGGATCATCAAACTTTGTATGCAGGTGCATCTTGGGCTATCTCACAGCCTCCAAGAAAATTGGGTCTCTCTGACCTATATTTTCCGCTTGAACTACTTACATATAAGTTTACGTCCGAGTTCAGATCTCAGTCACTATACATGGTAGGATCATGTAACCTTGCATATGCATGCATCTCTGTTGGTAGGTCAGCATCCAGGCAAAATTAGGTCACTTTGACCTATATTTTCCGCTTGAACGACTAAAATTCAAGTTTACATCCGAGTTCAGATCTCAGTCACTATACATGGTAGGATCATTTAACCTTGCATATGCTTGCATCTCTGATGGAAGGTCAGCATCCAGGCAAAATTAGGTCACTTTGACCTATATTTTACGCTTGATTGATTTACATTCAAGTTTTCGGACAAGTTCAGATCTTAGTCACTATACATGGTAGGATCATGCAACCTTTCATATGCATGATACTCTGATGGTGAATCAGCATCCAGGCAAAATGAGGACACTTTGACCTATATTTTACGCTTGATTGATTTACATTCAAGTTTTCTGACTAGTTCAGATCTCAGTCACTACACATGGTAGGATCATGTAACCTTGCATATGCATACATCTCTGATGGTTGGTCAGCATCCAGGCAAAATTAGGACACCTTGACCTATATTTTATGCTTGACTGATTTACATTCAAGTTTTAGGACGAGTTCAGATCTTAGTCACTATACATGGTACAATCATGTAACCTGGCATATGCATATAACTCTGATGTTAGATCAGCATCCAGACAAAATTAGGTCACTTTGACCTATATTTTCCGCTTGATTGATTTACATCCAAGTGGATATAAACATATTTTATTAATCAACTTGTCAAATATTATAATCCACAAATACAAAAATAAATAAATACATGTAAACAAATTAATCAAAAGGATTTGGAAACAAGACAGATTGTCTTATACTAATCCGTATCCATAATCTATCCTTACATTAATACATTTGCTCATGGTGAGTAAACAAGATGACAAGAGATTGAGAAAAAAAAGATGAATAACAGAATTAGTGATATGTTTGTGTGATAATATAAAGGAGAACTATAGAAGAGGTATCAAGAGGTAAATCTCTTACTACTTAATATATAGCTTTGTACATTTATAAGCAATATTTTATTTTGCTCAAGAGTGAGATTTTCCGAGCCAAACAGTAATAGATCTGCTGTAATCGTTTCCGGAATTTGAAGAGAATATATATATCTTTCCCTAGCTTCTCAAAAATCCAATTTTTTGAACAAGTTCATATCTCAGTCACTTTACATGGTAGGATCATGTAACCTTGCATAGGCATGCATCCCTGATATCCAGGCAAAAGTAGGTCACTTTGACTTATGTTTTACGCATGAGTGATTTATGTCCAAGTTTTCAGGCAAGTTCAGATCTCAGTCACTATACATGGTAGGATCATGTAACCTTGCTTAGGCATGCAAATGTGATGTCAACATCCAGTCAAGATTTTGTTACTGTGACAAAGTGCCATAACGAGGCAAACTCTGTAATCGTTGATTACCCATGTCATGTCGTGCTCTAACTCAACAACCCTTCGGTCGATTCACTTCAAACTTTGTAGAGGTATTTGGTATGATGGATTCACAATCTGTATACTTTTTTTGTGGAAATTGGATTTTTCTTGTTGGAGTTATTGGACTTTATTCGTCAATTTTAAGGCAATTTTTTATATGTCGCGCTCTAACTAGACAACCCTTTGGTCGATTCACTTCAAACTTTGTAGAGGTATTGGGTATGATGGACTCACGATATGTATACTTTTTCGTGAAAATTTGATTTTTCTTGTAGAAGTTATGGGACTTTTAATTGTCAATTTTAAGGCAATTTTTTACATGTCATGCTCTAACTTGACAAATCTTTGACAAATTCACTTCAAACTTTGGAAAGGTATTGGGTATGATGGCCTCATGAACTGTATACTTTTTCGTGAAATTTTGATTTTTCTTGCAAGAGTTATTGAACTTTATTTATGAATTCTAAGGCAATTTTTCACATGTCGTGTTCTAACTTGACAAACCTATGGCTAGTTCACTTCAAACTTTGTACAGGTATTGAATATGATGGTTTCATGGTCTGTGTACTTTTCGTGAAATTTTTCTTGGAAGAGTTATGGGACTTTATTTTTCAAATTTATGGCAATTTTATACATAATGCACTCTTAACTGATTAATAGTTTGATCAGCTCACTTCAAACTTTGCAGATTGATTTATTAATAATTGGGCAGTTATAGGTGTATTCTAAATTGAGAACCACATTCTTTAATCACTTAAAGTTTTCAAGGGTTGACAATGGGCGTATCATGCGACCTTGGCGCAGCTGTTTATTTGTTATCTGCACGGATGAGACAGTCTCGAAATGCACATATGCAGAATTTAAATTCACAGTAACTTCGGTATTTAGTCATTTCACCAAATGTAACGTCAGATAATATATTTGCATTTGCAACAAAAAATTTATTCTTCATATCAAAATTAAATTATTTATTTTCATAAGTGGGTTTAGAATATTTATTTTCACTGGCACCAAGATTAAATTATTTTTTTACAAAATTGCCCAAGCTCTTGCAAAGCCATTTTATGTAGTGAAATAAAAAATACCTTGTACCCCAAAATGTAACTTCAAAGGGTACATGTACCCCAACTGCAAAAAGCAGTGGGCATGCTGATGTTTGAAACAGATTGTCCATTTATTCAACATGTACACACAACATGGACATGGTGGACTTGATTAACAAGTCTGATGACATCTTATCTTTTAGATAGCTATTGGTTGTCTTAGGCCACAATAAAAAATACTCTAGATTGTCATCCCCACCTGCCGGGATAAATAATGGAGTTCCAAAGAAAACCTTCATGCATATGACATCTTGACAATGACCATCAGTTCTTCTATCATGACCAGTTTGGTGATACTGGTATTGTGAGTCGCTGCATGATTTATTTAAGAATTGGATGCATTATTTTGAAGTTTCATTGGGGTATGAAAGTGTTAAACAAAGGACATTTTTAATGAAGCACGGTAGCGCTTCATGTTGAAAATGTCACCTGGTCAACACTTTCATAATCCCTATGAAACTTCAAAATAATACATTCAATTCTTATAATTACATTTTAAATCCTAAATATTAAAAAAAACAAATTTATTTACAGGAAAGTACATCATGTACAATTGGATTATATTTTTACAAATTCATCTGCCACGTGAACATGTGATCAAACATGTTTCATCAGTCAGAGGAATTACTTTAACAAGTGATTTTTTTTACTGTTTTCGAAAACAGTAATTTGTGTTTGGCTTGAAGCCATATTGTTTTGTTTACATGCATGACTTCCGGGAACTACAAAATATACGCTCGTATAAGCTCTAGAATTTAGCACCTGATATCGGGTACTGCTAAAGTGAGAAACGAAATCGAAACGAAATGAAATCGACGAAACGAAACGAAATGTAACGAAATTAAGAAACGAAATTTGACGAAACGAAATGAAAAATAAATAAACGAAATAAACAAACTAAGATAAAGGGAATTAAACTAAGAATTGTAAAGAAACGGAGTCGAAACTAAGACCTAATGATAGAGCAAATGATAAGAAATCGCTGTCATCTGCAGAATTGGACTTTTAACACCACGAAAGTCACGAAGTGGAATGAAAAGAAACAAACCATTTAATGCAAACTTTAAAAAATACGATTTTTCATAATGAACCTGTTTAAATGATCACAACATTTTTCTGATGGTAGTATTGCTGATTGCAATTTTAATTAGTTGCCTGATTAATTGTTGTTGTTTTTAAGTTTTGTTCAAATCGTCTTAAACTTTAAAAATACAGAAATTTCCATACATGTGTTTCCCTAAAGAATTACATAACATTCCAATTTCCAAATCTGACCCGATAGAAAATTACTTATTAATTGAAAGTCATTGCATGACTATTTGATTTTATATTGAAATGTATTTCCTATAGAGTCTGGTGTTAAGCCAAAACACCTAACAACCATGCACTTGTAGTATTTACACATAAATACCTTCAATTTGTACGTGTAGGATATGGTCATCATGCCTGAAAAGAACTCGATGAACCCAACTGTTTAATTAAAGCATGGAATAAAAATTAAGACCAAATTTTAAAGTTAAATCAGATCATTAATTATCTGTCTGGATCAATGAATGTATTCCCACAATACTGTGATATACTGTATCAACAGCTGGTGACCATCTTAGATAATATCCGGTCCTGTTCATAAATAAAATAAATCATCTATCGAAGATAATGCTGTACACAAAGTTCAGTCCATACGGGAGTAGTCGTTCCTTAGAAAACAAGTCAATGTTCGCTATTTTCGCTATGTTGGGTGGTTGATTGCTTGTATCTGGACCATTTATTACCCTTTTGGTCTAAATTTGTACATGTCCTTGGATACTTTCAATAACTGTTTGAATGAGATGACAGAATTACTTTTGTGACTATGTACGGTTCGAATTGGTCTATATTGATTCCAGATGGAAAAGGTTCGTATGGTCCAATGACGTTAAGCTTTTTCTCAATGGCAGCCCTCTTTGATGGGATGCTCATCTGCCGGAACTAACTTCCCAAGGGCTATTGTGACCAAATTCAATTTAAAATAAGTGTGTCCTACTGTTAATTTAATATCCCAATTGGTAATCTGGTCCAGATGCGGACCAGTCAGTCATAACATGTAAAGTGGACTACCAAAAATCAACTTAACTATACCAAGTTGTTTCAGAGATCCTTGAACTTCAAAATGATGCAAAATCTTCTAATGGCAATAGCCAGGTGATTAAGGTGGACAGACATTGAAAAGATATAATTTATACGGGTGTCCTTTTCAATATTGACTTTCTTACTCTTAGGTTTATTTTGATGCTGAACATATGGCATGAGAAATTGTCACAGGGAAATCAGAAGTCTGTGTTTTTAATACAACATGATTATTACATGTATATGTTAGTAAAATTTACACTTGCTTTCAGAGCACACATAAACCGAAAGTCCGGCAATGGCTTCAAAAACGTACAAAAAGGAACTTAAGAGCAATGGGCTAAAAAAGACCCCCGCCCCAGGATTTTAATCAATGTCAAATTACATGCTGTTGTGGGAAACCATCATCTGAATGAAACTTTCATATAGGTGGTGGACGATTGCAATATACAGTACTAAAAATTCTATGACAGTTGTACTGACAGTTGTGGAGACCAAAAAAAAATGTAAACTTTATATACAATAATGGCAAACTCCATGGTAAAACCACAAAGTCATGATTCTGTGGCATTAATGTGGCGGTACTCCGTTCATTAATAAGACGAAGTGCAGGTTTCCTACAGGAATCCCACAAAGTTTCAAATAGCTAGTGGCTGTTTAAATTGTACCTGTATCTGTAGATGGAGGCAAATTAATTGCATGTTCTCGTCAATTTTGTGTTATCATATTTCATTCTTTGGTTTAGGTGCGTTTGTTATATATTTCATAGTGGGTGGATGAACGAACGAACAGACATGTGAATGGACACGTAATCACTTAATTGTGCATAGATTATTGCGTCAAAATACTACAGCTGGGCCTATTAGATATTATAACGTAGCCCTCAGTCCACACCGTTCATGTGAGGGTTAAAAAAACCTCACAGGAACGTAGTGGACTGTAGGTTACATTATTGTATCTATGGACCTATGTATTACACTAACGGTAAAACGAACGAATTTATTAATATAGAGTAAATGCATATGGGACAAGGACAATGTATCTATAAATACATGGCAAAATCAAGCAATGGAACAACGCTTTTATTGTTGTTCTTCATCTTGAAGTCACAATGAGATCTTCAACAATCATGTTCAAGAATGAGCGACAAATCCAGGCGCGATAACCCTAACACACATTTTAGTACTGTTCCCCGATAATTGAATGTTATCAGTAACCAGACGAAAGGAAAAGCTACCTCGTGTAAATTCTTGCTATAGATATCTGATGTCGCGCTGATAAGTAGGCGTTTTAATTAATGCTAATTAATTGACTCTGCGGGAATCAAGTACACACGTCAGTTTTTTTTCTAATATCATTGTCATACTACCATGAAGCTAGGATATTCAGAGTCCAACCAGCTAATATGTAGAAAAGGTTGAATTACCCGGTGTCTTCATCGTATTTTGGTTTTGAAGTCGACATATAAAATATTTTTTATGCAAAAAAAATTGTAATAAATATTCAACAAGTTCAGCATTATATTCTTCGTGTGTTGCAAAATACTCAACAAAATACAACTTTCCCGGACTTGTTCACATATAAAGTTTATTAATAACATGCAATATTTTTATTTTTTCATCCTGGTAAAGATCAATGTATTATCTGTATATAGATGCATTTGAATACTGAATGATAATCATGATAATCATATATATATTTACTATGAAGGTGAAATAATAAATGTAAATCTCACGAATTCGTAATTACTTGTGTGTAAATAACAAAAAAAAACCGAAGTTGCTGTTAATGATTTATTTTCTGCATATGCGCATAAACGATGACCGGATAAAATGTAGAAGAAACCGTTTTGTCACTACACATTTTCAAAGTCAAGCCATGTTTTGATACTTAACACTGAGGGATTTCTGTAATATCAAAAGTTTTCGTGTACAGAATGGTGGTCATTTAGTTTGTGTTTTGTTTTTTTTTGTTTTCTTTTTCTTTTTGTTTTTTTTTTTTT